>VZRZ01001930.1:60704-88007 GCA_013398175.1 Climacteris rufus | reverse complement strand
GAGGAGGATGCCGGGCAGGGCCAGAGGAGGATGCCGGGCAGGGTGGGAGGATGCGGGGCAGGGCAGGAGGAGGCCGGGCAGGGCAGGAGGAGGATGCGGGGCGGGGCAGGAGGAGGATGCGGGACAGGGAAGCTCTGCAGCCGCACACCGGCCCCGGAGCTCTCCCCGGCGGCGCCGCTGCCCTTGAGCCGCTCCCGGTGCCAAATGAGCCGCGGGCTCCCCCGGCAGCCCCGCGCTCTGCCCGAGCCTGGCCAGCGAGGCTGTTTGCTGCTTTACACAGACTATCATGTGCTGTGCCACAGCGGGGGACCGAAAATGACTTTATAGTTATTGTTCCTCAAATTGGACACCCCCTTGGAGCTTAGATAATATGAGATGAAACAGCCTGCGGGAGGCTGCAGTCAAGTGGAACAGTGATGGAGGCTTTTTTTTCCCCTTCCCGAGAAGAAACATTCCAGCTATTTACTTCTCCCGCGCCCCTCCTCCTCCCTGCCAGCCTGTTGAGCGGAGCACACCTGGCAGTGCCAGGACGCTGGGATAATATCCCCACAACCTGCGATGCTCACGGAGGAAGACTTTCCTCCTGCTGGGGCTGGGGAATGGCAGCGAGCCCTGCAGAGCGCTGGCAGGGCGAGCCAGGATGCTGCAGCTCCTCACTCCATTGCCCACGGAAGCGGGCTGTGCAAGGAAAAACTATTACTGGCACAGCAGAGCCATCATCTCGTGTCATTTGGCTTCAGAGAGCCAGGGTAGCCGTGCGAGGGGTGCAGCAGAGGGATGCTGGAGGGAGCAGCGAGGAGGCTGCGAGGTGAGAGTGCAGGGAAGAGGCAGAAATAATGAGGGATTCAGGGATGGGGATGTCAGGGCTCACGGCTGTGTGCAAGGACGGCAGCTTGTTATGGAGAAAGGGGGAGAGAGGCCTGGGAAAGAAAGGAAAGAACATCCAGGAGCCAAGAAATTCACAGGAGGCTGCGGGCCTGTGGCAGGGAGGGAGCAGGGAGCACAGGAGAGGGTGGAGATGCTCGGCCTGGAAAAGAGAGCTGGGCACAGGCAGGAGGGGACAGCAGCATGCCAGGAAGCTCTGGGAGTTCACAAGGAGCCCAAGTCTCCAGGCACGTGCCCTAAAATCAGCGAGTGGAAGGAAGACATAAAAATATAATTCCAGGAGTGGCATTTCGTAGCTTTCCCGAGATGCTGGAGGGTGACATTCCTGCCTGGCAGGGAGTCCTGGGAGCACAGCGGGACTGCCCCGCGCAGAGTTTGCATGGACACGGCAGCACAGAGCTCTGGGCACACCCCTCACCCCTCTGCCGGGCACTGGGGATGTTTGTGGGGCACTCGGGACGTTTGTGGGGCACTGGGGATGTCTGTGGGGCACTGGGGATGTCTGTGGGGCACTGGGGATGTCTGTGGGGCACTCAGGATGTCTGTGGGGCACTCAGGATGTTTGTGGGGCACTGGGGATGTTTGTGGGGCATTCGGGATGTCTGTGGGGCACTGGGGATGTTTGTGGGGCACTGGGGATGTTTGTGGGGCACTCGGGATGTTTGTGGGGCACTCGGGACGTTTGTGGGGCACTCAGGATGTTTGTGGGGCACTCGGGATGTTTTTGCTCGCCAGGCACGCCGGAGGTCGGGAGGAGCCCCGGGCTCCCTCGGCCCCAGGGGAGCCCTGGCGATGGAGGCAGCGCAGGGAGAGCTCCAGCTCTGTTTGCCTTTTCCACAGCAGATCTGATGATTTAAATTAGGTCTCGATTCTTGTTTAAATTATAGTTTACTGTTCTGCGCCCCGCTCAGAAGTGAATTACCTTAAGCAGCAGTATTAATAACACGGTTATAATTAAGCTTCATTACTGTAGGCAGTTTGCTGAAACAAATTGCTGCTTCATTATTATTATGGCACCTTTGGTAAAAAGACATTTCCCCAGAATGCGACCTTGATGCTTTATATAGCAAAAGCCAGGAGATGATAGAGATGTAAGGATGAATTAGCATCTTTTACTTTCTAGATCAAGCTCATTAAAAGGAAAGCAACTCAAGTCAAAACCAAGCAGCCTTGATGGAAATTTTAATCGGAGTGAAATGGGTAATGAATAGGTTTGAACTTTCCCTGACACTTTTATGGCCGTGCTTTATTTGTATTATGCTTCTGCTCAAACATAAATAAATAAAGCAGGGCAGGGTTGAGGGTGGACAGGAGAGCACTGAGCTGCTCCTGCTGCCACCCCCTCACGTCCCTGCTGGAGAACGCTGCTGCTGGGAGGTGCTGGCTGTGAAACCTCCTCCCCACCCTGCTGAGGAGCACAAACCACCCAGAGCAAACAGCTCCTGGGCAGGGCAGGGCTGGCTGTGCCGTGGGTGCAGAGCTCTCGTCACCCTGCAGCGCCCAGGAGCCCCCAGCCAAGCACGGGGACCCTGAGGAGAGCTGCTGCAGGACCCTCCCAGCTCCCACATCCCTTCCATCACGGCTCAGGCAGTAATTCCTGCCCTTTAAGTGCTCAGCAGCTGAAGCAGGACATTCTGGAGGGATGCAAATAGATATTTACAGTTCAGGAAAGTAAAGGCAAAGCACTTTTGGAGGAGATGAGATTAAGAGAGTGCGGAGAGGAAAGCAGCAGTGTCAGTACTGCTGACAGTATCAGAGGGGTGGCTGCAGGAGGGGGCACCCACCGAGCACAAACACTCCAGAGACACATTCAGAGCTGGGTGTTTTGCTCAGCTCAGCCAAAGGAAGAGAGGAGACAAACAGGACTGAAAAAGAGAACTTTTCTGATTGTTCCTGCACTCAAAAGAGGTTCTGAGGCCCAGCACTTGCGGCCTTCCAGTGCCTGAAGGGAGACTACAAGAAAGTTGGAGAGAGATGATTTCCAAGGGCCTGGCGAGACAGGACAGGAGGAACGAGTTCCAACTGAAAGAGAGTAGGTTTGGGTTAGAAATGAGTAAGAAATTGTTCCCTGTGAGGGTGGTGAGGCTGAGGGAGATGGGGGGAACACGGGAGGGTGCCCCCAGCCCGTGTTTGATGCCTTCAGCAGCCGGCTGAGCCCTGCCAGGAGGAGCTCTCCCCTCCCAGCTCAGCAGCTCCTGCCGAAGCCGGGATGCCCTGGCAGCACCTGCAGAGCCGGGCTGTGCCAGGGGAGCAGGGAACAGCCCCTGCGGGACCTGGGCAGTGCAGAGCCCAACCCCAAGGACCCCGGGGCTGCCCGGCCTGGGGGTGACCGGAGGCAGCGCTGGCCCCGCCGGGGCTCCGAGCCCCCTGGCCCCGGGGGTTCCTGCGGGGCACGGCCCGGGGCAGCATCACCCGGAGGGGACTCGGAGGTGCCACCCCCTCGGTGCTGCCCTGCGGCATCGGGATCCCTCCCGGCCCGGCTCCCGCACCAGTCTGCCCAGTCCTGCGGCGCGGGTTTGGCTGGGGCGGGTGCCAAGCAGTCCTTGAAACAGAGATTTGAGTCCCCGCGATCTCCCGGGACAGTCTCAGCATCACAAGCTGACAGTTCGCTGTTACATAAGAACCTCCCTTTCTGGATTTGCATCCGAAATCGCTCCCCTCCCCACACATGTGTGTGTACACACACTCATTAAACAAATGCTGGCTATCAATTTCTCTGAGTGCTCCCTCTGATAATAGCTGTATTTATCATTTAGCATCTCTGGAAGCGGTTCAAGTTTAAAATCTATTATGGGTATTATGATATTTAATAACTGTGGTTTATTTTTAAATGCAATAAAAAACAAAGATAAGGAGATTTTTTTAAAAGCCCCCTCCTGGGCTCTGAATCCGTCTCTGTCACCAACACGCTGGGTGACCTTGGAGAGGTCGCTGATTCACTCCGTGCTGGAGCTTCTGGGTTGTAAAATGGGGATAATCAGAGGATCTGCTGCCCGGAGTGGGTGTGAAGCCTCTTCTTAATTAACGTTCCCAGAGTGATTTCGGCTCCCTGGATGGCCGGGGTGAGCTGGGGTCGTTGGGAGCAGCTGCACCCCTGGATGTGCCACGGGCGGTGCCAGGGTGGGTCCCCGGGCTGCCCTGGGAGAGGGGATGGGGAGCGATGGGGGCAGGAGGGGCTGGGCTGTGCTGCACATCCCCTGCTCTCGCTCAGCCCCGGCTCGCTGTGCTACCCCTGAGAGCATCACCCCACAGCCCGAGCGCTGGGTGAGGAGAGGCGGCCCTGGTGAAGGGAACGTGGGCTCTGAAACAGCCCCCTGGCCCCTCCTGGGCCTGCAAGGGGCTCGGGGCCGCAGGAGCCATCAGTCACTGTCACTCTGTGTAATTACTTTATTGTTATTAGCAATGCTCCCCTTTCTGCTGCGCTCCCCTTTCCAGTGCCCCCACAGCCTCCCAGGGCAGAGGGACGAGCAGCCTGCACCCCTTCATTTGATTTCCAGCAGCGTCCCCCAGGTCAGCCCGGGAGGGACGGCGAGTGCAGGGTCCTGCAGCAAATCCCTGCTGCTGGCAGAGCCCATCCAGTTCGGCAAATGATGAGGAGGCGGGCGATGTCCTCGGGATAATAATTCCGTGTGAATTATTTATACGGAGTCTGCAATTACACTGAGCAAAACAGTGCATAAAGCACACTTCATTATCCAGCACCTGTCAGGGGTGCCAGCACAGCCGGGAATCCCCCAGGAATCCTGCGGGAAGGGGAGCCAGGGACCCTGCTCGGGCACCGGGGCCGGGAGGAGCTGCGAGAAGGGGGCTCATCCCCCCGAGCCCCCACCCCAGCCAAAGGAACACTCAGGGACGTTTCCAGCATCCAGGAAATGCTCCATGGCAGGGCAATCCCTACTGTTTGTTTTCCTGCTGGAAAGGCCCTGCGTAGTTTCTGAACGTGGTTGTTTTTCTAAGCTAATGCCTAACAGAGCGTCAGGAAAGGATTAGCTGCTCGTGTTGGTCCCTGGAGACTCTCACAGGGCAAACAAACGCTCCTCAGCACACACCCGAGGCAGGAGTCAGCCTCAGGGAAGGAAAATCCCCTCTGCTCCCGCCTGCTCCCACTTCACTCCTGAACAGAGCTTTTCTCAGTGAGAACTCCACTTTTTGGCAGTCCCTGACCCAGCAGCACATGAGCTTTCAGCCCCTCGAAGGCTGGGCCACTCCTGAGTGGTTAATGGAAAAGAAACGAGTGCTTTTTCTTTAAAGATTTACCACGTATAAATGTATGAGAGTATTAAAGGCAACAATTAACTTTATTGGAAACTTTATATTCTCCAGCCTCATTAGAACTGCCAACAAGATCTATTATTAGTATTACTATGCAGATAATGTAATAAAAAGGGTATTTAAAGTGGATACTTTTGCACTGAAATAAAATAGCTTTTCTCTCGTGTTCTTTGTGCCTCTCTCCCTTTTGCCCTGTGCTGAATTGGACACTTGGACCAAGATCTGAATCCTTCTTAATGTCACATCCCACACTCCCAGGCTGCTCACTGCCCCAGGACAGGGTAAGGGAGCTGGAGTTGCCCTCTTCCCTCTGCTGCTGCAGTCAGTCAGTGCAGCCACCTCTGGCCGTGCTGGGCAGCGTCCCAAGGCAGGGATGTTGGTGACACTGAAGGAGGAGAAGGAGGAAGAGGAGGGCGATGGGCTGCTGGACTTGGCAGAAATTATGCTGCACAGAGAGCTCACAGCACAGGTTCAGGTGTAGAAACTGTCAGGTTTCTTTAAATAGCCCCAAGTACTCATTAAAACAGCAGGGACAGAACAAAGGACTGACATGTTTTTGCCAAAGATGACCCTGATAACCCAAAAATATTGTCCGTGGGCAGCTGGAACGGGTGATGGAGGTTAAGAAAGTGCTCGGTGGCATTTGGCTTATTGCAGCAAACCTGGGAGGTTTTGAGGGGAAAAGACACATTTCATCAGCTAATTTATGTAATGAATCCCCTGGTTCTGAAGGGAAAGGTGTCCATGGAGAGCTCCTCCCTGGCAATGTGGGTTCAGAGCCTGGCCTGGCTGCCCAGAGGGAGAGTGAACGATGCTGGATTTTCCCTGTTTTGTAGAACTCATCTCTCCCACACCTTGGAAAAGCTCCAGGGAGCAGAGGGTGCCTTGCTCAGTGCCCAGCTGGGAGCCCAAAGGATCCGTGGGAGCTGGAAGGGAGAGCTGCAGGGAGCAGCAACATTTCAGCTGGGATCAGTGTCCCAGGAACCACTGCACGGAGCGAGGGGAGCTGGGGGACCCGGGATGTGGATTCCATCCTCACCAAAAAGAATCTGTTTCATTTGTAGGTTTAAATTTTCCATAACTGTTGGAGCAGAGCTGCTCTCAGCTCTCAGCCACACCATTCACACCCTGCTTCGGCAGGAATCCCTGGGACAGGAGGTCCAAATGCCGTTTGAACAGGCTCATTTCAGCCTCCTTTCCTCATCTCCCTGCAGTGCAGGGCAGGGGCAGGACAGCTCAGCTCCCACCCATCCCTGCCCAGCATCCCTCATCCCTGCAGGCACCTCTGGGCTGCCAGGCTGCCAGGATGAGGGCAGTGGCTGCAGGATCCAGGCTGAGCAGTTCAGCCCAGGGGGTCTCTGTGCCCTCCTGCCCAGTGCCAGCCTGGGCTGCAGCGGCTGCTCCGTGTCCTCCCCGAGCAGCTCCAGCTCCCTGAGCTTTCCATCACCTTTATTACACCCTGCAGCCCAATTAACAGAGAGGAGTCAAAGGGCCCCAAAGCAATGATTGTAATAAATAATCACTTGGTGACCGTGAATATTCCACCAGGGGCTCGTCCGGAGGGAACGGCAGAGGGAAGGGAAGGGAAATGAAGCCTTGCAGTGAGGTGTGGAGCACTGCCTGTGGGACAGCAGCTCTCCTCCAACAGCTGCCTGCCCTTCCCAGCCTCGCTTCCTCCCCAGAACTTTGGAGCAATGGCAACAACAACTCTGGCAGCTCCGTGATGCTGAGTCCAGGGCCTGGGATTTAGAGATGCTCTGGAAACCGAAATGTTATGAAAAATCAATGTGCCAGCTCATCTCTTCCAAAGGGATTGTCCCAGAGGGAACAGGGCTGCCACATCTCAGAGTGTCACAGCTCTGCTCCTCCTGCCAGCCCGGAGCTGCCAGCAGGGTCCTGTTCCCCTCTCCATGGGAACATCCACAGCTCGGAGAGGAGCAGTGCTGGAGGCATTGGGATCGCTGCTCTGCTGAGGACAAGGGCACTGTGAGACCTCCATCCTGCCTCCTCCTCTTCCTCCAAGGATGCTCCGGACACTTCCCTGCATCCCAGCACAACCCTCTCTCTGAGGAGCTGTGGATTTCCCGGGAGAACCCGCGAGGCTCCGAGGCTGCAGAGGGACCCTGAGCAGTCATCCACGGAGAGCTGGGCTGTGCTGATCATTTGTTAGCTCCACACATATCCCTTCTAATTATAAATCTCAGCTGAGATTTGCATTTTTATGAAATGCTTGTGCTGGAAATCTTTACCAAAAAAGCACACGTATTAATTCCATCTAATCCCGGTCATTTCGGGTTCCGTGAGAAGGTGTTTGCAGGGAGCTCCAAAGCCAACAGCTCTGATTCTGCAGCTTCACCAGAGCTTTCCTCCAGCTGAAGTTGAACATTTATCTCCTGAGATGGTGCATCAGGAGCTGCTGGAGCCCTGCAGAGCCTCCAGGACACTCAGCCACGGCCGTGCTTTTCCAGGGATGCCCAGGGGCTGTTTCTGGTGCTGCTGCAGGTGTGGGATGGAGGCTCAGGAGCCCCCCCAGCCCCGTGCAGGACACCCCCATCAGTCACTGCATGAACCCCATCCCACTCTCCAATTCTGTTCTGTTCCATCCAGGGCAGCCCCTGGCGAGGCCTCGGCACCCTGTGTGAGCCACCTCCTCCCCTTTGCTGGGCACTCCCTCCGTGGCCCTGTCCCAGCTGGGGCTCAGAGACACCAATCCATCTGCAATTTGTGTCTCCTTCAAAATGCCTTTGTGTGGAGCCGAAGGGGAGGCAGATTAACTCTTCCTGCCTGAAATATGGCAGTGGGATGCAGGGGAGGAGAGAAGGCAAATAAGCAAAGCAAAGTTAAGCTCTCTGCACAGAGCTGGAGGCTTAGCAGCGCAGATTACAGCAGCAGGTGAGAAGCAGCCCTGGCCTCCGCTGTGTAGGCTGCAAAAATCCTGTTAAAGCACAAAGGAGGGTGAGCCACAGCTCCCGGCCCTGCCATGGCTGAGCTGGCAGACGCAGGGGGCTGAGGACGGCGCGGGAGGAGAGAGCCTTGGGGCAGGCTCAAGGGAAGGTCAAGAGCTTTATTTCTTGCCTTTCGTAATTTATTAGGGGTCCATCTTCAGAGCGGTTGGAGCCAAGGACAAAAGCACATCCACGGAGGTGGCACAAAGGGGAGGGGGAGAGGGGGGTCCTGGGAGCGCCGTGCTCTGTGCGCCCCTCACACCCAGCCCGCCTGGCAGGGCAGCACATGCCGGTGAAGTTTCTGGCCACTAGCTGCTAATGAGAACCGATTAGCTAATTAGTCAATATTTGATCCTTCGAGCTGAATTCTGGGCTCTGGCTGTCGGCAGTGCCAGCACCAGCACGGACCTTTGGGAGGGAGGCTCCCTTTGCTCACGCCCAGGGCGAACCCCTCGCGGGTGAGTGCCCGCGGTGCCCCCGGGACTGACCCCTCCGCCGGTGCCCCCTGTGCCCAGGACAGAGCTCGGGCCGGCGGGTTTGGCACAGACCCCCTGGCCCGGCCACGCCGGTGCTCTCCCGTCAGGAAACTCTCACATCATCCTCTTCTGTGGATGCCGCATCAAGCCCGGCGCTGCCTGGCCCGTTCCTGCCAAACCAAGCCCAGCGTTGGCTTTGTCCCGAAGAGAACCCGGCTGGAGGCCCCTGAGCTGCCCCTGAGCCCCTCGGCACCGCTCCAGGGCTTTCCGGGGCCGGGCAGTGCCGCGGGCTCCGGAGGGGCGGGATGGGCAGCTGAGCTTCAGAAAAGCAGCAGAAGTTTTCCGGCTTATCCACAGCGAATCTCCGGCCCCTGCGAGGTTTGTCCTTCACTAGGAATTAGAGCCGAGTTTCCAGCGCTTTCCTGCGCCATCTGCCCCAGCCGTAGTTGGAATGCAGGGTTTTACTCCGGCAATCAGGAGGTAATCCTGTCAGCATCGCTTAGAGAGCCCGGCTCTGTCCTGCCCATCTGATGCTCAGTGCAGCAGAGGGAAAATCACGGCTCCCTCTTGAAAGGAGGGGAGAAATTAAGGTTGACTTTGGCACAGGAAAACAAGCAATCCAGAGATGACAGTGTGCCACAGGAGCTTAAAATAAGCATCAACTAATTCCAACAAAAACAAATCTGCATTGAAAACAGCCTCTTCCCCAGACCACATTCCCGCTTTAAAGTGCCTTTGAAATCTCCCCGGCGCATTTACAACTCGCTCCCCCTCCGCCGCTCCCGCCCGAGCTGCTTGGCTGTTTGCTGGCAGGCAAATGAGGGCTGAAGCCTGGGATGATGTTTTCTTATTAGTGCACATGCAAATCCCAATAAATAGCTGCTCAGGCGGGGCTGGCTCCCGCTGCCCTGCTGCGCCCAGCTCCCGGTGCCCCGTGTCCTGCCCCGGCCCTGGCACCCCGAGCTGTGCCCGCTGCCCCTCCCGCGGGCAGGCCGGGCCAGACTGGCACTCAGACACCTCCTAAGGGCAAAGCCCCGCTTTGCTGTGCAGGGGCAGTGAGCCAGGCTGGCCGTCAGCAGCTGCAGGGTGAGCCCTGCCGAGGTGAGGGGCTGCCAGCCCTGCCAGAGCAGCCTCCCAGCACCAGCAGCAGCGGAGAACAGGCAGGAGATCAGGCAGCCATCCTCCAGCGGAGCTGGCAGAGTGGAAAACCACTGCAGCTCGTCTGTCAATGGGGATATTTGGGTTCCTGGCCCTTTGGTCCCTGAGGGCTGCGGTGTCCACGCCGGTGCCGCTGTTTGCTGGGCTCTGAAGGGAGCCAAGGTTGGCTCAAAGCACTTGGATGCGCTCGGAGCAGCCTGGGCTGGTGGAAGGGGGATGGAATTAGAGGCTCTTTAAGGTCCCTCCCAATAACCCAAACCATCATGTGACTCTGTGATTCTATGATTTTCCTTGCTAGCTCCAGGTTTTGGAGCAGATTATGAATTGTTTGATATGGAATTTCAAATGATCACTTAAGTAGCTAATTAGCTCGTAGCAACTTCGAGCAACCTGGGTGTAGTGTGTATTTAAGTGTTTAATGCCTTTTTTTCTCTCTCTCTCTTCCTTTCTAATTGGTATTTAATTAAAAGAATAAATAAAGAAAAGAAAAGCAGCTTTGCCTGGGCTGCTTGGGTTTAAATATTAAACTGCTTGGGTTTAAATATTAAACATTTGCTGCAGTTCGGGCCCTGCAGATGAGGCAAGGCCGAGGGGGCTGGCACAGGTCCCCAGCGGGTCAGACCCTGTCCCCTGCTCCTGGGGTGGCCTCTGGAAGCACCAGTGCCCCTGGAGGTTAAAACCCCTCCTGTGCTGGCCACAGTGGGTGACCAGGAAAAGTCGATGTCCCCAAGTTTAACTTTGCACATCCCCATTGGAGCCTGCGACGATTTGCTGCCAAAGCCCAGGGAAAGTTCCTGCCTGTGCACAAGGAGGATGTCAAGGGGGTAAAGTAAACCCAAAGTCACATTTGAAGGCTGGAAGATGAAAGTAGATCACAGGGCAAAGATCAAACAATCCAGAACCACTTCTGAGCCTTTTAGTGCTGTGGATTATTAGCATTTGAAAGTGAAGAGCATTAGTGGAAGAAGAGCACGGGGGCCCAGGGCAGGAATTGCTGTTGTGCAGAGAAGTGAAGCAAGTGCCAGTGGAGGAGGGAGGACGCAAAGGACCCGGGGCAGAGGGGCTGTGCCCACCGGGACCCGCGGCTGGGGCTGGCTCTGCTGGGATGCTTCCCTGCAGCTTTCCCGGGAACAGCAGCCCTGCTGCACCAGCACGGGGAGGGAAAACCTCCTGGAAGGAGCAGCAGAGCCCCAGGGCTGGGACGGCCGGGCCCCCTGTACCTCGGGGCTGCCCAGCACAGAGGGAGCGCTTTGGAAAAGACATTTCACTGTAAAACGAGCTGATGTTCACCTTATTTCCTGTTTGGGAGTGGCACGGGGAGCTGGGAGCTGCCCCCACTGACAGAATCATTCAGGTTGGAAAAGACCTCTGAGATCACTGAGTTCAGCCTTTGGCAGCTCCCTCTTGGACAACAAAACCACGGCACTGAGTGCCACCTCCAGGGGTGGGGACCCACCCCGGGCACTGGGAGGGGGCGACCAGGACACGGAGGGTCCCAGGCTGGGCTCTGCACGATGATGGCCGGGAGGGAGGAGGAGCTGTGAGCCAAGGGCCCTGCCCTGGCTTTGGTTCCTTGGCATGGGATGTGCTGTGTGCCCTGCCCTCCTGCCACTCCCAGGTGCAGGAATTGTGTGCAGGTGGTCCTGACAGCACCCAGGGACCCTGACAGCACCCAGGGACCCTGACAGCACCCAGGCTCCCATCCTTTCCCAACGGTGCCTTTTCCTCTCTCTAGGGGTGGCCCACACCCTCCCAAAGCAGGGTGGAGAAGCCCAACACCAGAGTTTGCCAAGGCGTCCTGGGCTGCTGCCCTGCCTGTGCTCACTCTGGTACCCGGGAGCTGGGATGAAAGGTGCCACAGGGAACTGGGCACCCAAGTTCCCAAAGGAAAGGGGCTTTGGCTGGGGAAGAGCTCGGCCTGCCCAGCAGCCCCAGAACCTGTGGCAGCCCCAGGAGCGACCCCAGGACCAGGCAGGGCACTGCGGGCACCAAACCCCGGCCCCTCCAGGTGCCCCTCCCTGTGACAGCTCTGTCAGGGTGGGTTCTGCACAGGGACAGCTGCTGTCGTGTCTGCAATGAACAGCCAAGCTGCCTGCTCCCAGAGGGACTTGCTAATCCAGGAGATTGCTCAGCACAGTGTAACCACCCAAGGGCTCTACACACAACTCTGACTAAACTCCCCATAAAATCAATCCAGCCTTTCCACCACTTTTGACAGGGTGTTCTAATATTAATCTACTCCCCTTGTCAGTCAGCTCTGCTAACAAAGCTCTAATGATCTTTAACCAGGCACAAGAAATACTACACAGGTGGGTGGACAGTTCCTGCATTCCTCCAGATGGAAAAAATTCCACCCTTTGCATTGGTGAAGGATTTGCCTTGCTGCCAAAAATAATCATATTGTAATCATTATTGATAGCAAAGCAATGAAGATGCAAAGAGCAGCAGGGCAAGGCTGGGCCTTTGCACTGAACACATTTCACCCCTCGTGGGGTGAGCAGAGCCAGGACTGGCCTTGGGAAGATGCTGAGGAGGAAAAGGTGCAGAGCCTGGCGGTGCCGGTGCCAGCGTGTGACCGACAGTGCCCGGAGGCACGGCAGGATGATGATCCCCCCCTGCCATCCAGGCTGATGATCTCCCTGCCACCCAGGCTGATGATCCCCCCCTGCCACCCAGGCTGATGAGCCCCTCTGCCACCCACAGCCTCGGGGGAAACTGAGTCCTCTGCAGAACACGTAAGGCACCTGCCCCTCTGATCAAGCCTCCCAGGCTGCTCCCTCTCTCCTGCACACTTTCCCTGTCTCTGACTCAGGGCGAGCTCATCCCCCTGACAGTTCCACAGACACCTCGCCTCCCTCCATCCCGGTGGAAATAGGCAGTTCCAGAG
Organism: Climacteris rufus; assembly: GCA_013398175.1. NCBI lineage: Eukaryota > Metazoa > Chordata > Aves > Passeriformes > Climacteridae > Climacteris > Climacteris rufus. The sequence continues at coordinate 75,384 of VZRZ01001930.1, read as the reverse complement.
GCCCAGCAGGATGGAGCTGCTCTGCCATCAGAGGGGCTGAGTGCTCCAGCCCTGCCTGGGTGACCGCTGCCCCAGCTGCCCCCAGCCCAGGCACACCCTTCCATCCCCTCCCCGCAGAGATTCGGGCACCGCTGCCTTTCTGCCCCAAATCCATTCCTCCCAGCAAGGTGTGACCCCCCGGGGATGGGGCTGCCAGACCTCATTTGGAGGTGTTGGATAGGCTTGGTTTGGTGCTAGATGTGTCTGAAAGTCTAATCACAGGCTGTGGCCAGGTTTTGCCAAGCAGAAATAGGTGTTTTCTCGCGTGCCTGCCCTTCCCTCGTGCAGTCGCAGGCAGCTGGGTGCCCCCAGCCCCCCAGAGCATCCCTCACCTTCAACAAGCACATCACAATGGCCACAGGACAAAGCTGGGCTGGTTTCAGCCCCGGGCAGTGTTTATTTGTGTATTTTTATGCACTGGGGGATGCATTTTTTTACCAAGGAAGCTCCCAGGCTTGTACAAGGCCCTCAGCTCCTCAGTGCTCTCTGCACCTCGGACACCAAGGCGGCTGCCCGGGGCTGGAGTCAGCTCCTCAGCCCCTCTGTGCCGGGCTTTTGCCGATGTTTTGATGACTGTGCTGCTGCCAGGGCCTGGCTGTCAGGGCTGCTGGCTCTGCTGGGTCAACCCAGGTGCAATGCTCTGCTTTGCTTCCCCCCTCAACAGAACTCCTAATTATGCATCTTGTGGTATGTGAATGCACTTGGAAAATGGATTATCCTCACCAGCTGCTGCTGCCATGGCAGAGCCTTCTCCAGAGCCTTTGTAGCGGCTCCAAAGTGTCATCCCCCTTCCCTGCTCCAGGAATGGCACGGGGAAGGGATCCCTCGGGGTGGAAGGGGGATGAGCGGGGCTTGAGTCTGGCTGCGCAGAGTCTTTCCAGAGCCAGCCCGGCTGATCCCATGGTTTGCACAGGACTGGACGAGTTTGCAGCTCGCCTTGTTCTGCAGCAGGATGGCAGGAGGGGATTCAGGAGATTTGCAAACCCAAACAGACGCCACATTAAAGGGATTTATCTCACCAGCCTGGCGGGACCAGCGTCTGCTCCTGCAAACCCTATGGGAGCCGACATCCTTCCCGTGGCACAGCCCTGCCCGTGGCACAGCCCTTCCCATGGCACAGCCGTCCCTTTCCATGGCACAGCCCTTCCCATGGCACAGCCCTTCCCACGGCACAGCCCTTTCCATGGCACAGCCCTTCCCATGGCACATCCCTCCCTTTCCATCGCACATCCCTCCCTTCCCAAGCCACAGCCCTTTCCNGGACTGGACGAGTTTGCAGCTCGCCTTGTTCTGCAGCAGGATGGCAGGAGGGGATTCAGGAGATTTGCAAACCCAAACAGACGCCACATTAAAGGGATTTATCTCACCAGCCTGGCGGGACCAGCGTCTGCTCCTGCAAACCCTATGGGAGCCGACATCCTTCCCGTGGCACAGCCCTGCCCGTGGCACAGCCCTTCCCATGGCACAGCCCTTCCCATAGCACAGCCCTCCCTTCCCATGGCACAGCCCTTTCCATGGCACAGCCTTCCCAAGCCCGGGCAGCCACCACCCACCCTCACAGCCCCTCGTGCCCACCATCAGAGGAGCCACCTCTGTGTCCTCTGTTTTCCCAGCCTGGCATCCCGCACAACGCCGTCCCCAGGCAGGAGCGATGCCCCGTGCCCAGGCCCACGAGCACGGCAGGGCCGTTCCCCTGCCCCGGGGTGGGGGACGTGCACCCCCAGCACCCAGCGTGGCCCCAGCCCCCCTGCCCTGCCCATCCTCGCCGTGAGCCCCCGAGGACGCCCCTCACTCCAGCACCACCCTGTCCCCGCGTGCCCCGCGGGGTGGGCACGGCGCCGTAATGGAAGTTTTAGCTTGAGCAGCAATGACTTTGACCGTGCAAAATTACACTCTATTCTGGCCAAATTAACTAGGTAATGCCTTGCATTAGTGTAAAATCCTCCATCAAACCATGAAGGCTGCCGTTAAAACCACTCAAGGCCACAATGTGTGGTGCGGGGGAAGAGGGCTGCTCGGTTAGAAGGCCAAGAGGAGGATTTTTCCACTGCCTCCCGCCTTGTGGGCAAAGCAGGGATGGGAATTCAGCCTTGGAGGTCACAGGAGCTGCCTGGACCTGCTCAGCCTGGGCATCCCAGCTCCCTCTTTGTGCTCCTCTTTGCTGTCCCCCCATTCCCCCTTCTCAGCCAGGGTACATCACACACACACGGGGTCCACAGGAGTGCACAGCAGGCCAGGCCCCTCTGGGAGCATCCCCTCAGCAAAGGGAAAGGGAAGAAACTGCCAAAGAACCTATTTGTTTTGCAATTATGGCTGAAATAAAAAATTACCTGGTCTAATTAGGCCTCTCTGAGTACAAGAGCCCTGCAAAATAAACCCCACTTCACTCTCAGTGCCTGGGCGAGTCCCTCTTGCACTTTATATGTTTAAGTGAAAGTGTGGAAGGTCAATTTACTATGTAAATTTTCACAAATTTGGCTAAGCTAAAATGATTACTCTAATGTGTATGCAAATTAGCTTAATTGATAATGACTTCTCTGGTAACTTTGAGGGGGGGGGGAATTATTCCAATTGTGACAATCCTCCAAAGCATTTCTTCACCCAAGAAAGAAATGATATCTTGACAAATTAAAGAGAATGTAATGAAATCAGATTAATTAATGCTAAGACCAATTAGCAGATGCAAAGAGAGAGGGAGAGATTTACAGAAGCAAAATTCACTGGAGAAAGGCTGTGAGGATTCATCACCTTTCAAGATGTTTATATCCCTTCCTTTTCTTCGGAGCCAAGACAACAGTGTGGCTTTGCCAAGGGAGAGTTTGGACAACAAGAGGGGAAAGGAACAAGTCTGAGGGTGATGGCGTTGAGGGAAGAGGGTGCAGGCAGCCCAGGGCAGGGCAGGGCAGGGCGGGCCGGGNAAGAGGGGAAAGGAACAAGTCTGAGGGTGATGGCGTTGAGGGAAGAGGGTGCAGGCAGCCCAGGGCAGGGCAGGGCAGGGCGGGCAGGGCAGGGCAGGGCAGGACAGGGCAGCCCAGGGCAGCCCAGGGCAGGGCAGGCAGCAGCCTGGCAGCACCAGAGCTCTGAGAGCCCTTTCCTGGCACCAGCCCAGTGCCCAGCACAGCCCCTGAGCCCGTGGGGCACGAGGAACATGAATTACCTGACACCGAGGCAGCGGCACCGCCGAACGGGCCCAGCCACCACCATAAACCTCACACGGAGCCATAAAAATAATTACCAGCAACACCGTCTGTAATATCCTTCTGTGTCATCTCTCTCCTGTTGGCAATAAAGCTCCCGAGCACATTAACTGCGAGGGAGGGCCCGTTACTCACCCCGTAATTAGGCCGTGCTGGCAAACACCGCGTGTGCAGGGTGTGCAGGGGTGCACTGGGGAGCACTGGGGGCTGGAGGGGTCCCCAGGCGGCTGCTGGGGAGCGGCACCCAGGGATCCCACACTGGGAACCCCCCCGAACCCTCCACAGGAACCCCCTGGGCTCCCTGCACCGGGCCCTCTCGGGGGGCTGCACTCCCCAGCTCCATCCCCATCGCTCCCTGGGCACACACGGAGCTGGGACCACACTCCAGAGATGAAGGCTGTGGGACCCCTCTGCTTGTAGGAAGAACTCCCACACGGCCCTGTCAGGCTGCAACCTGTGTGAACGTGAATTAATTTTACTTTTAAATCCAATTCACAGCCCTCAACTCGCAGCCCTGCTCATCCCCTGCTACCCACAAACACGCTGGTCCCCTAAACACCTCATCTGTCTTTCCACTGGGTTTTTTGGCCATCTTCTTTTCTCTCTTTCTCGGTTTTTGTCATTTTGTCACCTACAAAGACGAGCAGCAAGGAGGGAGAAGCTGTGCCGTGATCAGCCGCAGCGATCTCTCCTCGCTCCATTTTCCTGGGCGATTTGTTCAACTTTAAAACATTAAAGGCAGGCTGGGGGGGCTGATGTGTTTTTTTTCAACTTTGTCTCTCATTTGTTAATTGTGCTCATCAGTGAAAATCATTCGTGGCAGAGCCGGGGGAGCGAACGAACCCGGGGAAGGAGCTGATCATATGCAGAGGAAATAACTCAGATGTGAAAATACTTCAGCCGGGGAGATTGCGCTATTTATTCACACAAGTGTCCCGCTGTGCCTCAGAAACGCCGTGATTTAATGAGGTGCTGCAAAGGTGTTTGTCAGTATGGAATCCCAGCCCTGCTCACTCTCCCCACGCCGTGAGGAGAGGCCTGGCAGAAGTTCTGACTCGAAGCCTTGTTGAGGATTAGAGAATCCCAGGATCACTGAGGCTGGAAAGATAATCCAATCCAAGCTGTGCCCCATCCCCACCTTGTCCCAGCCCAGAGCCCTGAGTGCCACATCCAGGCCTTCCTTGGACACCTCCAGGGTTGGGGACTCCAATCCTCCCAGGGCAGTTCCAAGGCCTGACCCCCCTTTCCATGGGGAAATTCCTGCTGCTGTCCAACCCGAGCCTCCCCTGGCCCAGCCTGAGGCCGTTCCCTCTGCTCCTGTCCCTGTTCCCTGGGAGCAGAGCCCGACCCCCCTGGCTGCCCCTCCTGGCAGGAGCTGTGCAGAGCCAGCAGGGCCCCCTGAGCCTCCTTTGCTCCAGGCTGAGCCCCCCCAGCTGCTCCTCACAGCACTGACTCTCCAGACCCTTCCCCAGCTTCACTGCCCTTCTCTGGACTCACTCCAGCACTCCAATGTCTTCCTTGAAGTGAGGAGAGACAGTGACCTTTGGAGGCTCTTCCCTCCCTCTCCCAACTCCGAAGCACCCCTGGAACCCCTCCAGGATGAACCAGCCACTCCACAGCCACACGGAGCTCCTTTGGTGCAGATGCCCAGGGAGTCACAGAGAGCCTGGGGAGGCGTTTGTGGAGCAGCTGTGCCTCCTCTCTGCCTTGGATGGGGCAGCCAGGGCTGGTGGGCTCTGTCCAGAGCCTGCCCAGTGCCCACGGAGGGCACTGGGGGCTGAGGAGTCCCTGGTGTGTCCCAAATGCACCCCTTGTGCCCCAGGGCCTGGCACAAGGATGCACATCCCCACCTGTGGCTCACCTGGATGAGCATCCCTCCTCTCAGGTTGCTGGAGCACCACTATTACTGCGAGGCCAAGCAGCGCTCACAAACGTCTTCCAAGTTTCATTTTCCTCTGTAATGGAAAATGCAAGAGCGAGATTTCAGCCTGTGAGCCCTTCTCTGAAAAAACAAATATCTTCCCAGCCCTGGACAGCCTGCCAATCAGGCACAAAATTGCTGGCTTCTCTTTCTCCCCTGAAGGAATGCCTCTGCATACAAAGATACCAGGAAAACTTCAGGGCCGCGGGATAAAAGGCCCTTCTCTGCCTTTCAGAGAGTGATTTGCAATGCATTGCTTCAGCATAATTTCCCATCTCCAGTGCTCACAAAGGAAGCTCTGTTGCTATCTGAGAGTTTAATAATTTCTCTCCCCTCCACCTTGCATTCGGAATGCATCATCCAACACCTCGGCTCCTGCTCTCCAGCTGGGCTGCAGCTCTGCCGGCGCTCTCCCTCTCAGGTAGAGCTAAAGTGGTAATAAACCCAGAGCCTTCACATTCAAAGGACATCTTGAGCCCAGGAGCAGATGGGATGCTGGGCTGGAGCAGGGATGTGGCATAGACAGCCCTGGGACAGCAGCTCCTGCACTGAAACACCCGGGAGCTCCATCCTTTGGTCCCACCACAGGTCCCTCTGCAGGGATGTGGTCTGAACAGGCATCCCCCATCCCAGGGCAGCACTGGTGCCATCCCCACGGCACCTCCCACACCCTGCTGCACTCCCAGGACCAAACTGGCTGCAAGGTTTGTCCTCCTTGGGCTTTGGGCCACACCAGGCAGGGCTGCAGTGTCCGGAGAGGGAACTCGTCACCACCTGCATTCAGCCTGCAGATTTGCATAAGTTATTCCCCAAAGCCTGCAGTCCCCACAGGACAGATTCTTTATCCATTTAGCCAGGAATGCAGCTATTAAGAGCCTGCAGACATACAGCATTTGCAAAATTAGTACAAGAGGCTCCAAATAATCCATAAATCCATCTGTTACATGAGCCACATCTGATCATGTCTTCTCCCTGTAGCTTTCCAAGGGGAAATGCTACAATTCCTGTAGCAGTGGCAGCGCCCATTTTGTGTGTTCAGGGATGAACCCCCCCTCCCCAGGCTGGGAAAGGTGACTCAGGAGGCACCTGATGCCAAATCTGGGAGCAGTTGCTGCTCCTCAGCCGGTGGCCGTGCAGGGCCCTCTGCATCCAGCACGAGATGAAGGAAATGTCTCTTGGCTCTCGCTCACCGGCCCCTGACCCTGTTACAGCTCAACACAGCCAAAGGCTCTCCCGTGCCAGGCAGGAGCATTTCCACAGCCATGGGGGGAAGAAGCTGCTCCATTATTTATCAGTAGAGTCCTCACAAAGTTTGGCCCCAGCACCTGGGGGAGCGAGGTGACTGTGCCACGTCACTGGTGAGCGCCCTGGCAGCCAGCCCGGGGACGGATCCTTCATTACCCCTGGCACAGATGAAGGGATGGCCAGAAAGTGGAGTAGGAAGTGCCAGTGCCCCCACCCAGGCCCCACCTCGCCACCACCTCCCATGGGATCAGACCCCCATCCTGGGGAGCCCCCGTGCCCAACGCAGACCCCAGTGAGTGCCAGTGTTTGTTGTGGGCACAGTTTGGTGTGCAGCACCACTGCACACACATCAATAATTCAGGCCACTCAAGGCTGCTGCAGCAGGACTTTTCAGGGGATTGAATGTTCCTGTCCCTCACGTTCCTGCCACAGCAGAACACAGAAATGACTGATCTGAAGGAGCAGGATCCCCTCTCCAGCGCCTCAGCCGGGCTCACCCTGGGAGCTGCGGGTGCCTGACGGGCAGCCCGAGGCTGCTCCCTGCTCCTGCCCACTCCTGCAGTCCTTGACATTTCCCTTCTCGAGGGGCAAGTCCCTGGTGCATCCTCCCAGAGTAATTGTGAAATTATTATGGTTGGTGTTTTAATTTAAATTGGATGGAGAAATGTTGTACTGCGGCTGCCTCATTTGCTATGGATTTTCACTTAACCAAATTGATTAGTCAACCAACTAGACTTACCTTGGAAGTTGTAATCATTCATTATTAGATCTAATTTTCGTGTCACTCCCAGACTATGCTCAGAAATGGAAGTGCAGGGCTTCAATAGAGTCAGGGCGGAGCATCTGAACCCCTGAGCTGTCAGCCACGGGCTGCCTGGCTGGGGCACGGTGCTGGTGCCAGTACTGCACCCCATCCCCTTCCCAGGATTCCCCAAAGCCTCCAGGCTGCTCGGGAGTGACCACGAAATACAGCACCAAAGGCAGGCTCCTGTGGCTTACCGTGCAAATTCATCAGTGAAAGGAAGGAAACACAGGAGCAGTCACAGATTTCCCCAAAAATGTGTTTCCTGGCATTAAAACTCCGCTGCTTGCACCAGGTCTGGCTCCCAGCGCACGCTGGGTGTCTGCTGGGTGCACAGAGGGGCCGGGGGGAGATGGGGGATCCAGTCCCTGGGTATTCCTTGGGCCCCCTGCCCCTCACAGGGCTCCCTGCGCTCCCCACACGTGGAGATCTCACAGCTCCCGCTGCTGCCGGGCACCGCAGAGCCACGGCCTCTGTAAATAAACAGGCTGCACGCCAGTTAATACCTTTAATTAACCGAGAGGACTTGCTGCAAGCACTCGGACTGGCTCTCCCAGATGGGCTCTGCCCGCTGGTCTGGACGGTGCAGCTCGGCCAGGTCAGGCTGCCCGGGACCCCTCCCCTGCCCTTCCTGCCAAATAAAACAACTGCGAGGAGGAGATAGCGCGGGTGGACGGACAGAGGGACAGCAGGGACAGCAGGGTCAGGAGGGACAGCAGGGACAGGGGGGACAGGAGGGACAGGAGGGACAGCAGGGACAGCAGGGTCAGGAGGGACAGCAGGGACAGGGGGGACAGGAGGGACAGGAGGGACAGCAGGGACAGCAGGGTCAGGAGGGACAGCAGGGACAGGGGGGACAGGAGGGACAGGAGGGACAGCAGGGACAGCAGGGTCAGGAGGGACAGCAGGGACAGGGGGGACAGGAGGGACAGGAGGGACAGCAGGGACAGCAGGGTCAGGAGGGACAGCAGGGACAGGGGGGACAGGAGGGACAGGAGGGACAGCAGGGACAGCAGGGTCAGGAGGGACAGCAGGGACAGGGGGGACAGGAGGGACAGGAGGGACAGCAGGGACAGCAGGGTCAGGAGGGACAGCAGGGACAGGGGGGACAGGAGGGACAGGAGGGACAGCAGGGACAGCAGGGTCAGGAGGGACAGCAGGGACAGCTGGCACAGCCCGGCCTCCCGCAGGACAGGCGTGCGCTGCCCTCCTCCCACCCCAGGCTGCGCGGGCGAGGCAGATCTTTATTCAAAGCGTTGTATTAACGTCTCCAAAAGCTTTTAGCGGAGGCCATTATCCCCTGCCCTGAGGATCGATGCGTTTTAATTCCCTCCGAGCTATTTGTTTGCCTTCGCTGCTGTTTTTCAGATGCAGGAGCCACCTCTAACGAAACGAGGGAGCCCTGCGAGAGCGGCAGCGCTCGCTGCCTCTTCCCTTGAAACTACTGGAAGTTCATTTTCAAAGCAGGGCAGTTTTCTTGGAATCGATGCATATCAACCAAAATCAATAGTTGCTTTGCGCAGATGGGCCGAGACACCTCAGCGATAGCACTCGGTGCCATCGGTATCCAAATCTATGTGGTTTTCAACAAGTCAATGCATTTAAGCAGCTGCTACTGTCTTTTCACTTAAAAATAATCTGTTTGTAGATGAGGCGGTTCCTGGCGGCGGAGCCCACTGATATCCCCGGCAGTTTGGGGGCTGCCCCTCCCCACGCAGGGGCCCAGCAGAGCAGGGACGCTCCTCCCAACCCTTCAGACCATCCCCCAGGGGGCACGGCGAGCTGCTCCTGCTCCTGCTCCTGCCCCTGCCCCTGCTCCTGCTCCTGTTCCTGTTCCTGCTCCTGCTCCTGCTGCTGCTCCTGCTCCTGCTCCTGCCCCTGCCCCTGCTCCTGCTCCTGTTCCTGTTCCTGCTCCTGCTCCTGCTGCTGCTCCTGCTCCTGCTCCTGCCCCTGCCCCTGCTCCTGCTCCTGTTCCTGTTCCTGCTCCTGCTCCTGCTGCTGCTCCTGCTCCTGCTCCTGCCCCTGCCCCTGCTCCTGCTCCTGTTCCTGTTCCTGCTCCTGCTCCTGCTGCTGCTCCTGCTCCTGCTCCTGCCCCTGCCCCTGCTCCTGCTCCTGTTCCTGTTCCTGCTCCTGCTCCTGCTGCTGCTCCTGCCCTCCCTGCGCACCCCGAGGGGCTCTGCCGGAGCCGCCCAGGCCCCGCTGCCGGTGCCAGGCACCCCGTGCCCTCCGGCAGAGCATCCCGGCGGGGTTGCCATGGAGAAGGTTCTGTGCCAGCGGTGACACAAAGGAAATGGCGCTTCCCCAGCTCGCCTGGGATGCAGCGCGAACGGGGAGAGGAGAGCGGGAGCAGGGCTCGCTCCCTGCCTGCCGTCCTTGTGGGAATCGCGGGGAAAACACGGGAATGTGGCCAGATCCCGCAGCGCGTCCCTCGTCCCTTCTCTCAGCCTCTGCGGCCACCACACTTCAGCCCGGGGACAGCTGGGTGAGTGGCACCCGGGCACCGCGTGGCTGCCCCCGCCGCCACTGCAGCCCCCTCGGGTTCATAAATTCTCATTTGCTCTATAGCGTTTGATTTTTGAGCGTCTCCCAGACACTTCCTCACTTTACTACAATTGATGGGATCATGTGTAATTTGTAAATGATGTTAAGTGAGGTAATAACACTCTGGGAACCGAGTGAAACTCATAAATTATTAAAAATTACTGCCCTAAAATGTTGCTACTTTGGTTTTGCACCTGACTGATGGCTCACACGCCGTCTTCTCTGCCCCCAAGACCTTCAATCCCACTCTTCTCCATCCATTACACCTGCACGGAAACCCGGCGGGGAAAGCGCGGGGTGAGCCAGAGGAGCAGCTTAGCCAGCACTTTCCTCTCTGCTCAACTTCGAGAACAGCTCTCCAAAACTCTCATCTTCCCTGAGCCCTGCCCGGGAGGCTCCTGCTGGGTAAGAAATCCTCTCTGCCCAGTGCCCGGAGCTTTCCCAGCTGGTACAGCTGGGCTGGCATTTCCAGCTGTCCCCAGCCAGCCCCAGAGCGAGGGGCAGCAGCCCCCTGCCCTCCTGCTCCGTGCCCATCGTGGTCAAGCACTGGAGACCCCCAGAGCAGCCCCTGAGATTTGGGGTGCCCTCCCTGCGGCATCCCAGCAGCAATGCCCCAGCATCCTGCTCCTGCTGGCAGAGCAGTGTCCTCTGCCCTGCACTCCCAGCAGGCTGGCACTCCAGGAGGGCTGGACACCCCTGCCAGTGCCAGGGCTTCTTGGCATGACAGGATTTTTCTGGAAATTGCAGCGAGGAACTGGTACAGGCCACAGCAAGAGCAGCAGGAGGGAGGGTTTGCTCTCTGTGCTGGCAGAGCACGGCTCAGCCACTGCTCCCAGGGCAGGGGGGATGCTGAGGGGGCTCTGAGGGCTGAGCTGTCCTGTCCCAAGGGATGGGGGATGCTGAGGGGGCTGTGAGGGCTGAGCTGTCCCGTCCCAGGGCAGGGGGGATGCTGAGGGGGCTCTGAGGGCTGAGCTGTCCCATCCCAGGGAAGGAGCAGCTCATGCATTTTGCAGTCTGAGGCCACAGCCCGGCCCCCCACAGACACAGTGACTGCTCTGGCCTGGATGCAGAGCCAGGCTGGGGGAGCAGCTCCTGCACTGGCAGAACAGACACAGTCTGGTGAGAGCTGGGCATTATTTATAATTTAACTTATAATTTGCTGCCCTAAACCAGTGGTTAAAAGAGGTTGGGTGCCAGCAGGCCTTTGGGGGAAGGAGCAGGATGGGAGAGAGGAGAGCACAGCGCTGGGCTCAGGGCTCAGAAAACCCTTTGCTCAGGTTCTCACCTCCTTTGCACGGCAGAAATCACCTCCATTTTTTACTAAAAGAGGAAAAATGGCCACATCCACCGCAGCAGGCTGTGAGAACACAGAGCCCAGTGCTCTGCAGGGCAGCCAGAGGCAATGTGGGAACCCCTCTGCAGGGACTGAGCACAGACCCTCAGCAAGGGCAGCGCAAACACAGGGGCAGCTTCTCCCTCAGCCTCCAGCGCCCAGCGGTGCTGCCCCATCCTCACCCTCCGCCTGCCTGCAAACACAGCCCCAAAATGAAATCCTCGGCACAAGGGCTGCTGAGGGGTGCCGGGGGAAGGGCTCTGATGAGAGCAGAAAGCACCTGCAGTGCCGGTGGCGAGACAGGGCCCAGGTTACTATAAAAACGTTTTGTCAAAACTTTTTTCCTCCCACAGAAAACAAGGTTTTCAATCAAACCCTTTCTGGTTGAAAGCAATCTGCTTCCTCTGAGCAGCTTTCCAGACCCAGCAGCTTGGGCCAAAAACGTGTCACTTCTAAGCCAGCACTTTTCTCATCTTTCAGCAGATGATTTTTCACTTTCAACAAAGTCACAAACCGTCCCCTGACTGGCACCAGGCAGGTTACAGAGTGCAGGCATCCAGTGGGATGTGATAAGGGATTGGAGAGATCCCTCTTGCAACTTCTCCTCTGGCTTTTCCCTTTCTTTCCTCCACGTATCTCACCCCAAAAAATCCCAGCATTCCAAGGCAAGGAGAGCTCACCTGCCTTTGAGGGGAAAGCCAGGGTGGAAAAGACAGGACAGAGCTCCGTGTCTGTCCCCAAATCCATCCTGGCACGTGTGACAAGTCGAGCAAAGTCCCCAGAGCGAAGAGCTGCGGTGTCTGTGGGCAGCACGAGGGGTCAGGGCAGGGGCTCCATCCTGCCCTCTTAGTCTCAGCCTGTCGGTCTCTGCAGCACTCAGGAGCCACCAAATCCTGTTTTCAGAAGCAAATTGCTTTGATAATTAATTTGATTACTATTACAGCACCGAGTTTTTGTATTGGCTTAATAAACATAATCAGGTTTTGCCCTCAGCCTCCCTCCCTATTCCTGCTTCTTTCCCTGAGTTGGGCAATTTGGGGAGGGGGAAACCCAGGTACAGGCTGAGTAATTAAAGTTTCGGTTGTTGTTCGTTAATGGTTCACATTTTAATTACCCGCCCAAGCACTCGTGTGGCCCGGGGCGGGTGCAGGAGGACGCAGCCCCAGCCCAGCAGCAGAACCGCTCCTGCCGGGGCCGCTCCCTCCTCCCGAAGCGGGAATTCCGCGTTGCCGTGGAGACGGGAGGATGGGGCAGCTCAGCATCTCCCTGCTGCACCGCCGTGGGAAGGGCTGTGAACGCCCCAGCGGTGCCCCAAACCTCCATCCCAAACCTCCATCCCAAACCCTTGGAGCACAGCTGGGCAGTCCCTGGAGCCCAGAGCGCCTCGCCAGCACTGACACCTCTGTCAGGGGAGCTTGCAATCAAACCAAGAAGGCGCCAGCCCAGTCTGGCGAGGGCTGCTTCCCATGCTCCGTGTTGACCGGCATTGCTGATATCACCTCCTTTAATTTTTCGTTAATGAGGCCCCATGTCAGCTCTTCCAGTGCAACGTCCAGGACCGGTGCCCGCCTGACAGGGCTGTGATTGCCCACATAATCCCACTGCATCCTTGGAAATGCTGAGCCGTGTGGAGCCTCCCTGGCCGGGGCACCCAGCGAGCGCCGTGCCCGCTCCCGGAGCCGCCGTGCCGGGGCCGTGCCCGCTCCTCTCCAGCAGCTCCTGCCAGACGCAGCCAGCGGGGCTCTCTGGCCTGTCATCTTATTAATTCCTAATTTCCAATTTGCGGGAGGAGAGAACCTTAGCCCTCCATCTCGGCAGCCCAGCAATCACAGCGATGAGCCAAGTATCTCTGGACAGTCTTTAATTTATTTCCCGGCGCACACGGACACTGCTGAGAGACTTGATGGCACCAGCTTAAACATAATAAATTACTCAAGTATCAGAGATTAGTTAATAAAGTGTCAAGCGCCTCTAAAGTGCTGCTTTGTCAAAGATACAAAATATTCCTCTGTTTCTCCCGAGATAAATCGCTCCGCCGGCGGGAGGAGCGCCCATCTCGCAGGGCACGGCGGCCTCGGGAGCGGCGTGAGCATCCCTGCCCCGGGAACGGCTCGGGGCCGCTCCCAGCCACGGGAATGGGGTTATCCCGGTGTGTCCCCATCCTGCCCCCGCCTCCGGCTCCGGCACCTGCCCGCCCAGCAGCCCGGCCGCGGCCCCGTCAGCGCCAAGGACACGCAGCTCCATCCCTGCCCAAGCTGCTGGAGTCCCCCGGCAGCGCCGGGAACCTTCTGCTGCCTCCAGCACGGAGCCAAATCACCGTTCAGGCTGAAAATTGCCCGTGACTGGCCGCGGGTTGGAGGAGATGCCAGCACACGGAGCCAGGCCCGGGCTGCCGGGAGCTGCCAGCCCGCACACCCCGAGCTGCCCAGGGCTGCGGGTCCAGGGAGGGGAGGCTGGCACTGAGCCCCCAGCCCTGCCCCTTGCTCCCATCAGCTCCAGAGATGCTGCGGGAACCCTTGGGCAGGGCCAGCACCTCGCTCCGGGGGCAGCGTCCCCTCCCGCAGCCTGGGCACAGGGTTCCCGAGGGATGGGAACCAGGAGGTGAAACAGTCTGTTCCCAGTGAGTGCCGTGGAGGCTGTGCAGGGAAATGGAGGCATTGGCAGCTTGGGGGTGTTGGTGCAATGCCAGAGCGGAGCTCGCGAGGTATTTCTGCCCTTGTGCAGCTTGATTTAATTATCAGGGAACAAAAATGTGGCCGGAGAAGGGTAATTACAGAGTAAGGGAGGATTACTGGGGGGTAAAAATATAAAATATTCTCCAAGGAGCTTCATGTGAACCCCAGCACTGCCCAGGGCTGCTTCCACCAGGCTGGACCGGGGGATGCTCAGGGCACCCGTGGCTCAAGCTCTCCCTCGCTTCATTGCACCCCCACAGCCGCACCAGGAGGAGATAAAACACTGACCGAGGCTTTGGGATCCCCCGTGCTGTGGCCACGAGCCTGCAGGTTGTGTTTTGGCCTTTTCATCGCCGTGGAGCTCCGTGTTTAACCCAAAGGGGGGATCGGTTCCCGGTGCCCGAGCCGCGGCCCCGCCGATGCCGCTCCCGCTCTCCGCGCCCTTGGGAAGCGCTGCCCTGCCCTGCCCGTGTCGGCGCCGCTCCCTTCATCCCTGCGGTGCCGCCGCCGCCGCTGTCTCACACACCCGGAGCCGTCCTGCCCCTCGGAGAGCGCTGATGAGACAGACGGGTTCCAGGGAAGGTTCCTTGGCAGGCCAGGCTCGGCTCCTGGGATCACATCCCTCGCCCTTTGCCTGTCTGGGGCTGGTGCGGGGTCAGAGCCCGGCCCCTGGGGTTTCCATGGGACATTCCCAGTGCCTGCACCCCTCACACAGTGTGTATGGCATTTGTGCACAGTTAGTGGGGACTGTCCCACCCTGGGAGGGGCATTCCAGGTGCAAGGACTCCACCTGTCCCAGCAAACAACTCGGGATATCCCAAACTGCTTCCAGAGTGCCCACACCCCCCGAGCACAAACCCCACATTCCACAGGGACCAAAACAAACACAGGAATGAACCAGACTCCCACAGAGCCCCTTCCCATCCA
>VZRZ01001930.1:49633-60478 GCA_013398175.1 Climacteris rufus | reverse complement strand
GGTGGGGCAGGGACAGGGATGGGGCAGGGACACGGACACGGACACGGACACGGACACGGACACGGACACGGACAAGGACAGGGCAGGATTCTGGCGCTGCTCTGACCGAGCACAGCCAAAGCCGGCTTCAGCCCCCTGTGGTTCTCCCCTTCCTCTCCGGCTGCCGCCGGCCCTGCCGCGTTGCTAAGCGATGGGAAGAGCAAAGGCAGCCTGACCTGCTGCAGATAAACCCTGCTGGGCTGGGCAGCGGTGCCTCAGCACACGGCCTGGGGCTGCTCGGCTCTCCCCGCGCCCCTCGGAGCCCGTGGCCGGTGTCCCCCCCTTGCCAGGGGATCGGGAGCCGCTGCCCAGGCGGTGCCACCCCTGCCAGCGCTGCTCCCGCTGCCCTCGGCGGCTCTGAGCTCCCTGGGCTCGGATCAATGGGAGCATTGACACGGCCGCGCTGCAGATCAAACCCTCCACCCCTGTTTACACGGTGTGTGGCTCCCGGTCAATAATCCTCGTTGGAAAGATCTGGTGTGTTTGCTCGATACAACCTTTGGGGCTGAGGAAACCACCGAGGCTTGCAGACAAAAAACCATTTTACACAGGACTTCCTTATTTAAGCCTCGGCACAATAACAGCGCCGCTTTCCCGCTGGTGTTTCCCGCCTGGCACAGGAGGAGCGGTGGCGGCTCAGAGGGAGAGCCCCGCTCCTCGGGAGCGTTCGTAGCCTGTTCTGGAGCAGTGCTGGGCACAGGGGATGCCCGGGGAGCCAGGGATGCTGCCACCCTCGTGGGAAGGCAGAGGGTGGCGAGTGGCAAAACGCTGCTCTCTGTTCCTTACACAGCGCCCGGACCGAGAGGGGGATCCCGGCTGGGGCTGTCCCGGGCTCAGCAGGAGCCAGAGGGACGGAGCCGTGCCAGGGCATCCCTGCGGGACGGCAGCGCCGAGGCCCGGGGGGCATCCCGGGGGAGCGGCCGGGGCGATCCCGCGGGCAGCGATTCCCTCGGGAATGGGCAGCTCTGCCCTGCAGGGGCCGCCGGGCTCTGGAGAAGCTGGGACAGAACTTTTTGTGTGCACAGCGTCTGCAGGGGTGGACGGGTTACTCGGGAGCCAAAGGAAAATTGCCCGGCTGCTCCGGTGCTCTCGGGAAAATCCGGTCCAAGATATGCAGGGAATTGATATAACATTAGGAAAAAAACCAACCAAAGAGCCAAGCCAGGCATGGGCGACAGTGCAGACTCACAGGGCACAAGGCAAGTTGAATGGCAATAACTCACAGAGCTATTTTGGGTGGAAATCTCTCTTTCCAGGCACTCCTGTGCAGGGGCTGACCCTCAGGAAATGCCAGGTGGGGATTGCTTCCTGCAGCAGTAATCCCAGTCAGATTAACAACCCCCCAGATCAGACTAGCGCCAAAACATCCTCCCGTGAAATCCGGAGAATTCCAATCACATTTTTGAGTAAACTCCAGCCAGTTAGGCGAGGATCTGTAATTCCCTTGTGTACATCTTTGCATGCTTCAGTAGAGTTTGTGGAGTCTATTTACCACATCTAAGACCAATTTCCTTCCCTTCAGTTGCTTTGAAGATAATTGAAGGTCCTTGCATCGTCTGCTTTCGAATGTAAAAGCCGGCTAATGTCGAAATCGATGCTTCCCAGTTAATGCTGCCTCTCCGGCGGCATCGAGCGCTGTGTAAGCGCCCTGCCCGGCTGGAGCAGCAGATCCTGCCTGGCCGGGCTCTTTGTTCACCAGAGCAGGCTGGGAGCGAGCCCCGGACCCTCCCACAGCCCCGACTCTATTGACTTGTTAAGCTGAATTGAATTTTTCATGGCCACTCCGCAGCTCTCGGGGCTGCGCCCCTGCCCATGGTGCTGCGGTGCCCGGCCAGTGCCACGGCCCCCACCACCCCCGGGTCCCCAGGGTCAGGGAGGCATCCCCAGCCTGGGATGAGTTTCACGAGAAGGATTCATCAGGAACCGTAGCAACAGGAGGAGGGGGAACGGCTTCCCACTGCCGGAGGGCAGGGATAGGTGGGATACTGGGAAGAAATTCCTCCCTGGGAGGGTGGTGAGGCCCTGGCACAGAGAAGCTGTGGCTGCCCCGTCCCTGGACGTGTCCAAGGCCAGGCTGGATGGGGGTTGGAGCCCCCCGGCTCTGTCCACGGCAGGAATTTGGAAATGGATGAGCTTTAAGGTCCCTCCCAGCCCAAACCGTCCTGGGATTTCGGGATTGGTTTCGCACGTCAGCCGCAAGCACCGGCTGCCTTCGTTTGCGCACAATGAAGATAAAGATCAAACTTAGTTACTGTTGTTATTGCCAGTGTTGGAGCCTAAAGGCTCCTCCTGACACCCGGAGTGATGGAGGGAGGGACGGGGAACACGCTGGTGATGAAAGCAGGCAGGGAGAGGCAGAGGAACAGGGAGAGGCAGAGGAGCAGGGACTGGCAGGGTCTCAGTGCCGGGCAGGGGATGCCAGCCCCGCTCCAGGGCCGTGCCCGGTGGCACCGTGAGGACCCCCTGTCCCATTCCCTGGGGGTGTTGCTTCTCCAGCAGCCTCTTCCCATCTCTTGGCATCCCCCCACTGCCCCTTTTAGCGCCCCTGTTTAAAGCTCCCACCATTAAAAGCAGCAGAGGTGACATTTATCGTTTGCTTTTGTCACCTACAAACCAAATGAAATGAGAAATTATCCGAGGGGCTCCGCGAGAGGCACAGGCAGAGGGGACTGGGGGATGTGGATGGGGCAAAAGCCCCTGGGGACCACAACCCCCGCAGCAGCCGGCGCAGGGAGCCCAGCAGCCCCGGGCGGGATGGAACCTGCATCGGGAGACGACAGAAACCTCTGGAGGGTTGGACCGGCAGCGGCAGGAAAAAGCCGCCTTTGGGGAGCTCAGCTGCCGTAAAAGCAAAGCCTTGAGGAGGAGGAGGAGGGACCCGAAATGTCGGGTGGAACAGACGGAGCGGTGCGGGTGGGCTGGGTTGGATCGTGACCCGCGGGTGAGCGGAACGGGGCTGGGCTGGGTTGGATCCCCCTCCCGGTACCGCAGAGGCCCCGGTGCCCCGAGCCCTGCGGCCTCGGCCGGGGGAGAGCCCTGTCCAGCGCCAATTACGGCCATTGTGCTAATTAATCCCCCGCCGGGTGCCCGAAGCCGCCGTGAGCCCCGCAGCCCCGCACCCTTCCCGGGCGCCGGCGCGGAGCTCCGTTCCTTTATCACTTCCATAAAGTTTATCGCACGGCAATGAAAACTCATTATTCCACCTGAGCCCGCGGGTCATAACGAGCCGTCGGGCGCTTTTATGAGGGGCTGTAACAAGGTCCCCCCGGCACCCGGCAGAGCCAGAGGGATGCTCGGCAGGGGTTCGGGTGGGCTTCTCTGGGGATCTGAACGCCACAGCAAAACCGGCACCAGACACGGCTGTGAGAGCCCTGCGGAGGAAGTTCCCACATTCAGGTCACTTGGGAGAGATCCTGGAGCAGGTATCTGGAACCCTCCTTTGTCACTCAGCACCAGCGAGGCAGCCGGATCCTGGCATCCCTCCCTCGGAGCCAGCACGGCTGCTCTTCCCTGCCTCCCTCCAGAGGATGGGGATCCTCACCCAGGAGCTCCAGCCAGGGAGTGGCTGCTCATGGGTGATGCCTGGGAGGGAATCTGGGAATGCTCTGCATCACTGAAGGGCTTTCCCTCCCAAAGGGCTTCTCCCCACAGGCGCTGGGAACTGGGGGCTCGTGAGTTCACAGTGTGAGTTCTGCTGGTTCTGCTGCTCTTGGTGGGATCTGCCTGTGGAAAACACGATGCTTTTCCAGGAGCTCCTTGCAGGGCATCAGGAATGGCACCAAGCTTTTCCTGTTTCGGATTGGTGACCCAGGCTGGGAGGTGGGAGCACCAAGGGATCTCCAGCAGGCAGGGAAAGCCCCACACAGGAGCAGGCAGCCTCTCCCCTCTCCCTGCCCTGGCATTTGGGGTTGCACCCGAAGGCAGAGCAGTGTGCAGGGAAGCTCCTGAACACAGGGAATGCATCTTCAACTGGGCCCAGGCCTGAGCTGGAGCCTTCTGTGTTGGAACTTCCCTGTTCCCGGCAGGAACACCCTGTCCTTGTGTGACTGAATGAGGTTTGGGGAGCACAAGTGCAGTGTGGAAGTTAACTGTATTCCCAAAGCCACTGGGAACCAGAAGGTGAGTACAGCTTCCTTTTAACTGGGGAAGGAGCCTGCTGGAGCTGCCGGAGCTCCCTGGAAGCCGTTAATGTTGGAACAGGAAAGCGGAGCTGCTGGAGCCTCTCCCGGCTCTGCCGCTCACCAGGAGCGTTCCCCAGCCCTGCTGCTCATAGAGCCAGGACAGGAGCGTGCAAACATCTCCCAGCCCTCATTCCCAGAGCGCTGCGGGAGCCTGCCTGGCCCCAGGGAATCGAAGAGGCTGATGGCTGGCGGGACAGTGGGACAGCCTGGCCTCAGGGCTGGGTTTTCTCCCCTCCTGCAGCCTGGGGTCCCTCAGGGGACAATCAGCCCCCGTGCCTGCCTTGGGATCAGCTGCCCCACGGCTCTGGAGTCTCTGGGTGCCTCCAGAACCATAAAAACATTTTAACCTCCATCTTCTCCTCCTCGGGCCAGTGAACAGCTGCTTAACAAAATGGATCTGCACACGGCAATAATTTTGCTGCATTACTTAATATAGCTCTCGGCTAAAGACATAATTGAGTTGGTTCACTAATCAATCTCTCCATAAGCAGAGATTTCATTTTGGGGCCCATTTGTAAGTAAAAATAATAAAAATAGAAAGCCGTGCTAAAAAGCTGTAGCAACAGGGCTTGGGGATCTGGGGTCCAGAAAGTCTGAGCCTTCACTGGGAAGGTGCTTGGAAAAATTACCTGGCTGGGATGCAGCTCTGGGAAGCTGCAGGAACGGTCACTGCTGGGCCCCGGTGAGTTCTGCAGGACAGAGGAAGTGGGGGAAATGCGAGGGGTGTTTTTTGGTGAGGCTGGAGCATGGAGTTGCAGTTTTCTGGCTTTCTCCAGGACAATGTGCTTTCCGGGACAGAGTGCCCAGGCTGGGGCAGGTCTGTGGGGCCAGGAGAGCCGGAGCCGCTCCCACCCTGCCCGGGGATGGCTCCCTGCACTCACCCCCGATGGGCGCTGGGGTCTGCAGGAGCCGAGCTGGGGCCGCCCCTCCTGCTCCGGGCAGCTCCCCATCCCCGTGTTCCCCCTTGATCCCCGCAGCTCCCCATCCCCGTGTTCCCCCTTGATCCCCGCAGCTCCCCATCCCCGTGTTCCCCCTTGATCCCCGCAGCTCCCCATCCCCGTGTTCCCCCTTGATCCCCGCAGCTCCCCATCCCCGTGTTCCCCCTTGATCCCCGCAGCTCCCCATCCCCGTGTTCCCCCTTGATCCCCGCAGCTCCCCATCCCCGTGTTCCCCCTTGATCCCCGCAGCTCCCCATCCCCGTGTTCCCCCTTGATCCCCGCAGCTCCCCATCCCCGTGTTCCCCCTTGATCCCCGCAGCTCCCCATCCCCGTGTTCCCCCTTGATCCCCGCAGCTCCCCATCCCCGTGTTCCCCCCGTTCCCCGCTCGGTTCCCCATCCCTGTGGTCCCCCCGTTCCCGGCCCCGCTCGGGGCAGAGACGAGCCCGGCAGGCCCCGCACGGCTCCCGCTGCCACCGCCGCGTCCCCGGAGCCGCCAGCGCCAGCCCCGCCAGAGCCGCTGCTAAAAGGTTCCAAAAATAACCCCCGAAGCATCTCTGACTCAAGCGTCTAATTCAGGCGAAGGATTGATCCTCCTCCAACTGTTGTTTCACGGTGTTAAAAGCAAGATTGATTGTAAATTTATGTTGTAAAAGTGCATCATTATTTCGGCGCATTAATGCAGCGCCTTTCTGTGCAAATTGATGTTATTTTTATGATGTTGTTTATGGGCTTGAATAATCGGATTGATTCTTAATTTCTAAGGCGCTGTTGGGAAGGCAAGGGGAGACTCCAAAGGCAGCGTCCACCCCGGCAGGGCTGCGGAGAGGCCGGGATGGAGCCGGCGCTGCTCCCCCGGCAGTGGTTGCCATGGCGAGAGCATCACCCGGGGCCCAAACGCAGATGTTGGATGTGCAGGGCTGGGAGCATCCGTGGGGATGGGCTCCTCCTCACAGCACTCGGGCTCCCTGGGCTGGCTTTGGCCGCAGCAGGGGCGGGATCGCTCCCGGGCACCCGGCGGGAGGTGACAACGAAGGGCTGGAGGCAGCAGGGGCTCCAAAAGGCTCCACTGGTGGCACAGCCAGCGAAAAATCCCAGCCTGCAAATATTGCTGAATATTCTGGTGCTGGCAAGGATCCTCCCAGCCCCGGATCCCCAGGCAGGCCCGGGGAGGGGGAGCGCAGCGCTGCTCCCACCCGCGCCAGCCCCAGGGAAGGGACAGAGGGGTCACCCCGCCGGAGCCTCCCCTCGCTGCGATTGTGTACAAACAAATCCTGACGAGCTGCTGGCCATGAATAATTAATTCCCACGTGCCCACAGCACCCAGATCTCCCGGCTGAGGGGTGTTCCCCTCCATTTCCTACCAGGTTTTCCCTCCACCACGACTCCCAGCCCTGATATGACAGATACTGAGGGTGAGAAGCTGCTGCTCCTGCAGAAGAACTTTGTTATGAGGCCATTTAAATCATTCTAATTACTCCAGAAACACACCATTAACTTTGCCAATGAGGTCTGCAGAGGGGAGGAAGGGAAAAAAAAATCATATATATATACACACACATCGAATATGTGTTATGCAGCTCACAGGAATAACACAGAGGAAAAAGAAGGGCAGGGAGAAAACAAGCAGCAGCACAATGTCCTGACATCAGGAATTCAGAATTCATTAGAAAAGCATTGATTGCCACAGACTGATTTAGCACAGAGCGTGATTCCGAGGATACAGTAGAGCCTGCAGAAACGCATTGTAATTCAGAATTAAAAAAAACAACAAGAAATAGCAGCACAGCAAGGAGACACCCAGGGCACCGCTCCCACTCCCATCTCCCTCCTGGCAGGATTGTGCCCTGCTCAGAGGCACGAGATGGGCAGACATCAGATGGGACTGTCCCGGCAGGGGAAAAATCAGTTTCTGCTTCCCGGGATCAGCCCCGATCTCACTTTGCTGGACGGAAACACCCCCCAGAGCTCCGTGTGTCCCCATTCCAGAGGACCTATCCCTCCAGGGAGCCCTCAGCACCCAGCAGGGCGATATTGGCAGGAATGAGTGGGATTCGGGACTGATGCTGCTCCCCGTATTCCAATTCCCTGGCTTGAAATGAGATTTCAGCCACTCTTCTGTTTTCATTTGTGTGATACTTGTGCGAAATGAAACCCAAGCTGAACCGTCCCGCTTTGCAGTCACTTTGGGGGGATTTTGGTCGGGGCCGGCCCGGTGGGGGTCGTTATCTCCCTGGAATGCCCCCAGCTCCAGGAGGAAGCTGCAGGCTGTCCCCAGGCCAGGGCAGGGCAGGGCTGAGGCTGTTCTGGGGCTGCTCTGACAGACCCAGCTCATCCAGCTCCCCCAGGCAATCCAGAGGGGCTGTCCAAGGGCTGGACACGAGGTTCCCTATCCCAATCCATGGGGGAGCAGCCCTGGCTGGTGCCTCCTGCCCTCAGCATCCAGCCAGGCCCAGCATCAGCACGAAACCCTTCACTCCTATAATTGTCATTTGGATCAAGGAAAAGACGAATCGCTGGGGGTTTAAAAGCGATAAAAAGTATGGAGTTGTAAAAATAATCGTTTCAATTCCATAAAATCCATTCCTTTTTAAAGAGGGAAGAAATGAGATGGTGGTGAGGGGTGTGGAAGGGACAGCCAAGCCAGGGCCGGGGCTGGGACAGTGATGCTGGGCTTTGAGGGACCGGGCACCGGGACAAAATTCCAGGGAAATGGACAAAATTCCAGGGAGATTCACTGCCCACTCCTCCAAAGGGCCCAGCAGAGTCCAAGCAGAGCACCTGGCCGCTGGGTTATTCGCTCCCTCCCACCTCCAGGATTCCATCGGCCTCTCCACATCATCCTGAATAAGCCAATCTTTTGCTAAATGGAAAACCGGGAGATCTTGGATGTGAAGCGACACTTATTTATCCTTTTACCAGACGGTCTAATGAATAATTTCATGTTTGCAAAAGCTTATGTTGAAATTTGAAGACAAGAGATATATTGCCAAGGCGGCTGGGAGACTGCGACATTCATTTTGTGCTGAAAGATTTACTTAAAAATTAGATTTTACAATTTTAATGCCTCCATTCTTTTCTTTAAATAAGCTGTGAAATGCAGTTAATTAGACTTAAACCCTAGAAGCTCAGACATTTGGGCTGCAGCATCAGCTACAAAAGAAAACGCTCTTTTTCACTTGCAAATTAAATCCAAATTTATTAGGTGGCGAAACCTCCCTTCTCCCAGCCCTGGAGCTGCTGGGGTGAGGGCCGGGAGCAGGTCGGGGGGGTTCCCCCAGCAAAACCCTTAGGGTTTCCCCGATGTGCCCAGGGCAGGAGAAGAGAGGGAGGCAGAGCCGTGCCCGGAGCTGGGAGCTGAACCAAGCGGGAGCGGCGATGGGCTGGGGAACGATGGGCGGGAGGAGGGGGATTTCTGCCCCAGCCAGGACAGAGGAGCGAGGCTGTCCCAGAGCCTCGGAAAGGCTGGGAGCACCAACAACCCGGACTGGGGTGACAACACCGACGGCTCCGCTCCCCAGAGCCCCGCAGGAGCCGCCTGCAGCCACTCCCCACTCCAGGCACACGCAGCCACTCCAGGAAAGGCAGGAAATGGCAAAGAGCCCGCTAAGGGCACCCCCGGCAGCTCAGAACCAAGGTGGGTCCCGGGAGCTGCTCGGAGCTGGGGAGGAGCGAGCACAGCTCATTCCCGGGTTTATTTTCACCTTTCACGGAGCACCACGGGGCCACACACCCTGTGGGGAATAAATGACAGCAGCTGCCCAGAACAATTGGATTAGCCCTGGCTAAATGAATTTTCACAGAGATTTTTATTGGGGGGCAAGAAGCTGCAGGTTGCGGGATTGGCCCCAAAGCAGAGAAAAGGGGACACGAGTGCTCTGCTTTGCCAAACCCCTCAAAGAAGGAGAGAGGCTCTGTGGCCACTGAGATGAATCACACCCACATTTATTTATATTTTTATACCTTTATTTATCTACACACAGAGGAGAGCCCCGTGCAGACGTCCCAGGCGGCAGCACCGGTGAATTCCCACCCGGGCAGGGGTTCCAGGGTCTCTGAAGGTGAGGGGGGAACAGGGCCCCGGGTGACAACGCAGCCTCTGAGCTCCAGCCCAGCAGCCCCGGGTGTGTTTCAGCAGCAGCAGAGGCACAGCGGGTGCCTGGGAATAGCCTCCAATAAAAAAGGCATCTCGGGGCCCCGGGGGAAGTCTGTTAAAACACGGAATTATGAATGGTGTTAAACTGTAGAAGACAAAACGATGTCTCTGTTTAGATGCTGAATTTACAGTAAATACCAGGCTCTCCCTGTGGCTGCTGCTGTATTTATTAATGTTATTTGAACACATCATAATGCCCTGTTCAAAGGGGCCACGAACACAGCGGCAAATCTTGTCCAGGTGCCTCCGGGAAGAGCCCTGAGGAACCCACCCTCCCAAAGGCTGAGGGGCGGCTCTTCTCCAAACCTGCCTCGGGCAGCAGAGCCCTGGGCCCTGTCACCTCCTGCCCACACAGCAGCAGCCCCTCTCTGGGGTTTGTTGTGCCAGAGCTGCCAAAACACAAACTGTGTGGGCCGTGGGCCCAGGCCGCGAGTGGGCAGCGCCCGGCAGTGCCAGGGGCAGAGGGATCTCGGGATAACCTGGGATGGGCTGGGTGGGAGCCGTGGGGGGCTGCAGGGTCCCCAGCAGTGGTGGACAGTGCCTGTCGCGGTGCCAGAGCAGCCAGGGCTGGGTCCCCCGCAGGGACAACGCCAGAGTTGCTGACCCTGAACAGGGACAGGGGTGGCACCCCTGGCTGGGGCACCCTGAGTGCTCCCCAGACCCACTGAGGAACCACCGCGAGGACCAGGCCGGAGAACCCATCAGCAAAGCCACCAGGGGTGATTAACCAATTAATGCCTTTGGTCCCGGGCCAGGGAGCAACCGGTTAATGAGTGCAGTGGCACGGCTGCCACGCTCCGAGGGAAACAGGGGTTGTGCCATCTGCTCCCAACCCAAACGCTTACCCAGGAATATTCATTCTGTTCCTATTAAGTATAATTACCCCCTAATCTGTAGGAGCCTTTCATTTCTCTATAATTACAGGATATTTAACAAATAAGCCCGAGGAGGTTGGGCCCAGCAGGGGTGGGGCTGGGTGCTGGTGGCAGAGCCGGGATGCCAAGGGCACAGGGATGGAGCACTCGCTGGCTGCTCCTCCCAGGCCGCCCAGGGCTGGCTGCTCACAAGGGCTGAGACAGGAGCTGCGGTGGGGACTGCCCTGCCGGGGCAAAACCCGTGCCTGGCCCGTGCCAGCCTTGCCAGGGCTGTGCCCCGAGGCACGTGAGCCTGCTCGTATTTACAAAGCTCCGTTCCTGGCATCAGAAGATAATCCCTGCCTAATTTACAGCCCTGATTCCCCCCTTGAATAGCCCAGCTATTTATTTAGCTTATTTATTTGCTGCCTCTGTCCCTCCCCTGCCTGCACCAGGGAAGAGGCTCGGTGGCTCCGGTGCAGAGGGCTGGGATGGACCCTGCACCCTGCACCCCGCACCCTGCACCCCGCACCCTTCACCCCGCACCCCGCACCCCGCACCCTTCACCCTGCACCCCGCACCCCGCACCCCGCACCCGCACCCCGCACCCTGCACCCCACACCCTGCACCCTGCACCCTGCACCCTGCACCCTGCACCCTGCACCCTGCACCCTGCACC
>VZRZ01001930.1:37868-49398 GCA_013398175.1 Climacteris rufus | reverse complement strand
CCTGCACCCCGCACCCCACCCGTGCCCACCCACACGGGCTCGGTGTGAGCAGCCCCCGGGCTGCGGCCCTGCCTGCAGATGTGCCCTGGCTCTGCACATCTCACACAACCGAAGCACCTTTGGCCAATTGGTGTTTTAAAGAAAAAAAAAATCAAAGGGATAATTGCTTAATTTAGAGTGATTTATTCTATTAAGTAACTCTTTACCATAGGCCTTTTTTAGATGTTCAAGTGTATCTTTCATTAGTGCTGCATAATAAAATAATTGCAGACATAGGATAGGATTTCTCCTTTTTTTTCCAGAAAATTGAAGTACTGAAATTCTCCCCTATTTGCTGCCCTTTCTGCTCTTTCTGACACGAGCTGGGGTCAGCCAGGAGTGACAAGGGGACATCTCGGCCTCCCTGCGAGTCGGGGCTCTCCCTGTGCCCCCGGGTGAGACCCCGAGAGGCTCCTTCACCCCGGCTGTGCCCCCGCACCGGGCAGAGGTGCCAGCGGTGCCACCTCCGCGCACCCCCAGCAGCCGGGGCACGGAGCGTGGCTGCAGGGACAGGCGAGGCTGAGGATGAAGGTGAGGATGAGGATGCTGCGAGCGGGCACCGCCTCGCCGGGGGCAGCAGTCCCGCCCTGCCCGGGCTCCTGCCATCCCAGCGGGCACGGCGGGGCGGTTCGGCCGTGGAACAGCACCCCGGTGTGCCCGGCGCGGCCGGGAGAGGCTGCGGGGAGCCGAGCGAGGCGGCTCCCCGGTGGCACCGGTACCCGCGGCACAGCCGGTCCAGCCCTCCCGGCCGCCGAGGAGAAGGGAAGGAATGGGCTGAGCTCCCCCTCATGGATCCCAGCGGCAGCGCCGGGATGCTGGGGGGATCGGGATGCTGGGGAGATCGGGATGCTGCGGGGAGCGGGATGCTGGGGGGATCGGGATGCTGGGGAGATCGGGATGCTGGGGAGATCGGGATGCTGGGGAGATCGGGATGCTGCGGGGAGCGGGATGCTGGGGGGATCGGGATGCTGGGGAGATCGGGATGCTGGGGAGATCGGGATGCTGGGGAGATCGGGATGCTGCGGGGAGCGGGATGCTGGGGGGATCGGGATGCTGGGGAGATCGGGATGCTGGGGAGATCGGGATGCTGGGGAGATCGGGATGCTGCGGGGAGCGGGATGCTGGGGGGATCGGGATGCTGGGGAGATCGGGATGCTGGGGAGATCGGGATGCTGGGNCTGGGGGATGCTGAGGGGATTCGGGGATGCTGCGGGGACCGGGGATGTGGCCGTGGGTCCATCAGCCCCGTGCCCTCCCCCTCGGCCAAGCAGAAAAAGGGCTCGAACGGCACCTAAATAAAATCAGGATTCTCCAGATTCTTCAGGCAATTTGCACACAACAGGGAGCAAGAGGAAAAGAAGAAACTAAAAATAAACAAACCTGAGTTTTCTGGGTGCTTCCAAGGAGCTGGAGCCTGGCGGCTCCCGGGGGATACAGATTGTGCCCACAGGGTGGTTTGGTGATAATTTGGTGAGGGCCCTCCCTGGGCACAGCCCTGCTGTGGCAGCCAGGGCACTGCTGGTGCCTGTCCCTGTCCCTGTGACCCCTCGGCATTGCCAGACATCCCAACCCCTCTGACCATCCCTTCCTCCCTCCCCCAGTGCTGGTCCTGCAGGATCCCACTGGAGCAGAAGCAGAGCCTAAAGGCACTCAGGTCTATTTTGGAAATGCTGAAGCATTTGAGGGTTTTGATAATTTTTTCCTCCACATCATCTTGACCAAAGCCATTTGCCACATTCAGTCTCAGCAGTGCTGATCCTCCCCAGAGCCAGTGGGGAGCTCATTTGCCAGGTGTTTGGAAAAACACCCGGTCGCCCACACCTCCAGCCACCAGCTGCTTTCCAGAGTACACCTCGTCTCTGTCCCTGCTTCCTTGTCATTTATTCTGGGAAAAGCTGCCCAGCTGCATCCCCAGGGGATTGTGCAGGACACGCTGGAGATGGGCATCCCACAGAAAAAACCTGTGGCTCTGATTCTCCCAGCGAAGACAAAGAGGAGCAGCAGGCAGGTGCTCCATGGAGACAGCCTCTCCAGAGCCATGCAGGAATCTAATGGAGCTGTTTGTTTCCCAGGAATTGTCAGTGTCAGGTGGTGTTTGAGGGACTGGTGTCGAGCTCTCCCTTAGCATCAGCCCTGCATTAATTTCCATTAACTATTTAGGGAAAATGAGAGGTCCATCAGAAGGGAGAGATGAAATCCCAGTGGAAGATCCCAACACCTCATTCCTGCTCCGGCAAAGGGCAGTGCCAGGCACCCAGAGCATCCCCTGGGCTGCCGAGGGGAACACTGAGATGTTCAACAGCATCTCAGGAAAGGAGCAACCCCCCTGCACCCCCTTCTCCCCCCTCAGCCATCACCCCCCATCTGCAGAGGGGTTTCGTTTTAGCCACCAATTTATTTCCAATCTGAGGCTGGAGCACAAACCCAGTGAAGGTGCTGGGGCTGGGAATAGCCAGAGGAGCCACAGTGGTTAATAAAACCTGCTGTCAAAGTCCATCGGGCAGAGATCTCCTGGAGAGAGCCTGCAGGACCGCAGCAGCCTCAGCAAACATCCCCCTCCTCCTCCTCCTCCTCCTCCTCGTCCTCCCCGCCACGGCACCGCCGGGGCCTTTCAGCAATGGAGATTTATTTATTTGCCTCCCAGATCGCCCCGGCTCACCTTGGGAAGGCAACAAAAGCTGGGAGCTACAATTTATAGGGAGATAAGGCGGAGGGGCTGGCAGGCAGGCCGGCGTGGGGAGCTGTATTTCTCGGGGAGCCGTCCCCTTGCCGCTAAGGTCACGCTGCAGCCGTGGATGTTCCCTGCAACAACAATTACTCCAGATAAGAAAAATCTAACTGGATAAAGGGACAGCTAATCAGGAGACTACAAGCCCCCGAATTGCTCAAGGAATCCTTATTGATCTGAACAAGATATCAAATGTAAAATAAAGGATTTTGCTAACTCCACAGGCTGCTTCAGCCCCTGCAGCCTGGCACTGGATCAGGGAGCGCAGGAGCCGGCAGCTCCTCTCCCAGCAGACAGCGCCTGGCTGCCCCTGCAAAGGCAGAAGATGCTTTTCCCCCATTCCAGCTTCTCCATAAGCTCCTAAACGGGCCAAAAGCAGCAGCCCCTGCAGAGGGTCCCTCCTGGCTGTGCTTCCTTGGAGGAGGCGCCGGGCCAGGCTGCTCGGTCTGCAGGGACAGCCCCGGGCCGGGCTCTGTGGCCGGGGCTCTGTGGCCGGCGGTCACTGCGCCCTCGGGGGACCAGAGCGGTGTCTGTGCTCCCTGCACGGGTCGGTCACGGCTCTCACACCGGCAGGGATGTGCTCAGGACAGGGATCCGGCTCTCAGCACAGCCCCGGCAGGGAGCACAGCCCCGGCAGGGAACACAGCCCCGTGGAGCTCTCCCGGCAGCCGGGCCGGAGCCAGCGGCGGTGCCCGGGCCGCAGAGGAGCAGGGAGCGAGGAGCAGCGCCGGCTGTGCCCTCGCAGCCCCGCGGAGCCGGCGCTGGCAGCGCTGAGCCCCGGCAGAGCCTCCCGCAGCCGTTTAGCAGGGGAGTTGGTTTATGCTAAACAAACACTGCTTGATTAATAAAAGCATATTTATGGAGGCTTAGCAGCGCTGGTAGCAGAGACGGGGCTGGAGATGGTGCCAGCAAGGCGAGGGCTCCTCTTTCAGAGCTGCCCAGGGCAGCAGGGCGGTGCCGGTGCCAGGGAGGAGCCGGCATCCCCCCGGAGCAGCACCAACAGTGCAGGAAATGCAGCATTTTCTCCTTTCCAGGCGCTCATCATCCCCAGGGGAGGTGCAGGGCCCGCAGTGTCCCCAGGAGCAGCGGGACGGGAAGGCACCGAGAGCAGGAGCAGCCCCGGCCCCTCCGTTCTGCTGCCAGCGGAGCCCCAAACCCGCTCCCCTTCCCGGCTCCGCTTCCTCCCGGCCGGGCTGAGCGGCGGCAGAGGAGGCGCACGGAGCCCCCCGGGAGCTTCTCGCTCCCACTTGTGTTTTGATGTTGCCATGGTGATTGCCGAGCGATAAATCTTGATTATTATTGCCCGGCGCTTTCAGCCGCAAGCAAAGGCAACCTTTCCCGAGCGGCGGGGGTGCCTTTGTTCTGCTCTCCACCCCTCCCGGCTTTTCTGTGCCGAGCCCTCCCTCGCCCGGGCACTCGCCCCGGGCAGGTCCCGCTCCGGGGCTGCTCCCCACTGTCCCTCTGCATCCTCATGGGCATCCCGCAGGCCACTGCCAGCCCCGCCCTGCCCGAGCCCCCCGCAGCCAGGACAGTCTGGCTGGCACCGTGTCACTGCCCAGCCAGCTCGGCCCAGCAAATCCTCCTGCACCCCGGCCCCGCAGGAGCACCCCACATCCTTTTGGGGGGCTTGCCCAGCTGCAGTGGCTGCCCCTCGGAGCCCCGGGGGAGGCTGGGGGTCTGTCGGGCAGTTATCAGCTGTACCTGGGCACAGGCGGGGCCCCTGCAGCTCCAGCCAGCTCTGGAAATTCAGGCTGTGCTCCCCAGTCCCCCCGGCCAGCTGCCGTTTGCAATGGATATCCCGGGCTCTGCTTTCATCTCAGTCCCTTTTGTATTTTGCCAGAATATTTCTCTGTGTAATTTCACCCAGGGGGAAACAGGCGTCTGAAATTTTGCTTTTCAAATTCCCTTTCCTCGGCAGGCCGGGCGCTCTCCCGCGCTGCCTCCTGCTCCGGCCGCGCCTGCCGGGAAATCCACGAGCCAGCTCCCTTCCCCTTTGAAGTGCTTGGATTCCCTGACTCCTTGCTCCTTTTATCTTCCCCTCTATTTCACTTGTGGATATTCAGATCTGCAGATTACATTTGTCTTCCCAAATTGCTTTCTCAGTCGGCAGCTCCTGTGCCCGGCTCTCTCTGACAGGGTTTGTTCGGCCACTTCTGCCGCCCTTCCCATTGCTGCTGGCTCTGCTGTGCTGGCACTGAGCCCCCCATCCCAGGGACCAGACCCCAAACCAAGCCAGGCAGGCGCAGGGGAGAGCCCAGGGATGCCCCAGGACCACTCCCCATCCTTCAGATCCCAGCAGCGCCTCTCAGGCTTTTCAGAGGGGCAAGGTTCTCATGGGAAAACTCAGCCAAGGGTACCCAGGCAGATCCAGCCCTGACCTCCAACACCCGGGGAAGATAATCAGGGCTCCATGTGCCTTCCAGGGAAGTGGATGCAGTGAATGCTCCTGCTCTTCCTCAGTCCCCCAGCTCCAGTTTGCCTACAAAATCAGTAACTGAGTTAACTCTCCCTCAGAAGGCTCCAGACACCATCCCTGGTGCTTTGCCTTGGTGCACAGAGCTCAGGGTGAGCCCTGGACAGAGGAGCAGAAGGAAGAGGCCCAGGGACCGGCCCTGTGTGTCAGAACTCCCAGAAAAGCTGCAGTAACAGCCAGCCCAGCACTCCCATCCATTTATCAAAGCCCCAGCAGTTCCTCTTTCAGGGTGAATAAAACAATAAAACACGCTGAGCATAGAGAGCAGCTCCAGAACGCTGTATTAAACACAGGATAAAAAATAAAGGGGGGACCTGTTGGCTCATGCCATCTCTCCTTCTACATGAGCTGCCTGGCTCCCAGACTAATGGTGTTATGTAGACTGTTATATTGGCTCTTTGCTTTACAGCACCGTGCCTCCACCCCAGCGCTGCAGATTTATTCTCCTCTGCTCAGCAATAAGTTGCCACACTGTCCTCGAATGTCACTTTGTGCACGGTGCTGCTGTGCCTGGTGCCAGGGCACCACCCCAGAGAGGCACAAACAGCTGCAGGCACCCCTGGCTCCAGGGTCACCTTGGGCAGGCTCTGCCCACCTCGTGCCCCGATCCCTGTGTGCGAACAGGGGCAGCAGCCACATGAGCCGGGCAGGAGGGCCCGGCCTGCACCCGGGTCTGGGGCTGCAGGGAGAACCAGCAGAGAGGAACACGGAGAACACAGCAAAACCCTGTCCCTGCAGCACAGGGCTGTGGCCCTGAAGCAGGAATTGTGCAGCTCTGGCTCATCCCCTCCTCTGCCCAGCACAGAGCAGAGCGGTGCTGGCTGGGAACATTTGTCACCTGCAGGGTTATTGGTGGCTGTGCCAGGCTACAGCGGCATCAGTCAGTTCCTGCCTCCCATCGGACTGGTCTGAACACCTCATTTAAATGTTTATCCCAGGGCACGGCCTGATCTCCCTCCCACGTGGAGCTGGCACACCGGGATGGCACCAGCACAGCTTTGTCACCCTGATGTTTCCCTGTGTGCTGCTGTCACTCCTGGGACTGCTGTTTGTTCAGCAGCTGTAACCAGCCCTTTAAACACTGCTACTGTAATTAAAGTTTCATATGCACCTTCCTAAAGGAGGGGAAGGGGGAGAGGTGTCTTTGAAGCCAGCTCACAAAGGGATGTCACGGAGGGAGAAGGAGAAGTGTTGACACCGCAGCAATCACCGTGTGCTGCACGGGTTCCTGCGGCACAGGCAGCTTCACCTGCCAGCACCCCTGCCCCAGCTGCCTCACCTGGGCCCTGCCTGGCCCCTTCCTGCAGCCCCTTCCCTCCTCCAAGCCCCACATGGCTCCAGAGGGGGTTCTGAGCATCCTCCCCCAAAGCCGTCCTTCGGGCCAGCGCCTGGAGCAGCAGGAGCACAGAGCCGAACGGGCAGAGCAGCAGCACGGGGCTGGCTGGCACCTCGGGCATTCTGCTGGGATGCTTCCCTGCATTAGCTGAGGCTCTGGACACCCTGGGCCTCAGCCCAAAGCTCCTCTCTGTGCAGTGCTCACCCAGTGCACGCCGAGGGCTGCCAGGGGAACGTGCGGGGCAAAGCAGGCGGGGCTGGGCCTGCCTTGGTGCCGGGAAGGGCTGCAAAGCACAGGAGAGCGGATTTGGAATCCCCTCCATCTGATGGGAGTCAGGAGCGGGCAGGACACCCCCGGAGCTGCGTGGTTTGGGAGATGCCCTCCCCTGTCTGTGCCCTCCCCTGTCTGTGCCCTCCCCTGTCTGTGCCCTCCTCGCCCAAACTCAGAGCAGCAGTTCCCCCACGGGGTGCTCCACCCCGGGGCAGACAGACAAACACCCCCACGTGTGCCCGGGGGACAGAAACGCTGGGATTTTAAGTGCAGGAGGAGGGATTTACGGTCTGGCTCCCTCAGCACTTGGCACGGCTCCCCAGCAGCTCCCGCAGCTCGGGAGGTGTCCGGGAGGGCAGCCTGGGGTGTAATCCCTGACAGCTCACACTAATTCTGCGCTGGCAGCCGGGCTGTGGCAGCTCGATGGGCTCGCAGATAAGGAGATTATCTTGTCCTGCAAAGAGGAGCCCGACCCCTGACTCGCTGAGCCTGAGATTAAAGCTGAATTAACCCCCAGGAAAGGGTCTCATGGCACAGCTTCCCCAGCCCCTGCTCACCCACTGGGACTTGTGAGGGGGATGGAGCTGCTCCCACTGGATTGTTTTGGGGAGAGGCACTGTGTCCACCAGCCCCAGAGAGGGCAGACAGCGCAGGCAGATCCTCACTGACAGCATCCACATGCCCTGGGAGCAGCGAATTACAAAAATGCAGACAGATGGACACAAAAAGACAGACGGAGAAGAACTCTCAGACCTGTCCTTGAACCAAGGAATCCATAAACTGCTGGATTATGTGTGATCACTCCTCTGCTCCAGGCAAGCTCCCACTGGCTGGGAGCGAGGAGTCGTTGTCAGTCCAGGGAGGTGGGAGAGAGCTGGGGAACAGAGAGCTGGGAAACAGAGAGCTGGGGAATGTGGCACAGATCCCTGGGACCCTGCTGGGACGTAGGGCCCTGGGCACCCAGGAGTGCAGCAGACAGAGCTCAAACAGCAGTGCCAGGGCCCAGGGCTGTGGCTGAGGACACGCTGGGCACGGGGAGCTGTTCCTCAGTGCTCGGGATCGAAGTGTGCGAGCTCACCCAGCTCGGTGCTTGCCTGGCACTGCACTGGGAGTGCACTCAGCCACTCGATGGCAAAGCAACAATAACATTGTCCTCAAAGGAGAACTTTCAACCTCCTGAGATTTTTCTCTTCCCTTTCCCTTTGCTTTTTTATAATTCACAAAAGAATGGAGATAAAAGCCTGAGGGAGGGTGGCTGTGAGTGCTGGAGTGAGGGGCAGAGCTCTGCCCTGCAAACCCCAGTCCAGTGACAGGTTCCCCCATCCCGGGGGTACCCAGCTCCATCCCAACCCACAGCATCCCAGCCCTTCCAACCCATCCGTGTCTGCCCAGAGCTCTCCTACCCATTTCCAGAGCCCTCGACACACCCAGGGACTTCATTTTGTTCCACTGTCATCTCTGCCCGGCTGGGGCTGAGCTGGAGGAGGAAAACACCAGGTGGGAAGAAGCCAGGAAGTTTCTCAGAGACAGATATTTATTTCTCCGAGCGTGTGACAACCCCAGCCAGCCTTATCTGACCGGAACACTTTGCTGATGGGCAGAGAAGCACAGCCCGGGCAGCAGAGCCGCCTTGGCACAGCACAGGGAACCGCCGGCGGGTGCGAGGGCTGTGCACAGACAAGGAATCACCTCGGAGTTCGGAGGCTGGGGAAGGAGATTGTCACCTTGGAAACCGGCCCTGCACGGCAGCGGCGGGGCCAGCCCGGCTGCCCGGCCCGGGGAGGCTGCGGGAGGATGCCGGACACAGCCCGGGGATGCTGCGGGAGGATGCTGGGCAGGGACAGGGAGGAGCTGCCCGGGCAGCAGCTCCAGGAGCAGCCGCGCCATTCCGAGGCTGCTCTGATCGTTAAGAAGTCGCTTCTCATTCACGGCTGTGAAGAGGGAAGGGACTCACACACCTCAGGGGCGGCTCCATCCCTTCCTTGGCCCTTAAACACTTGGACTGCAGATCCATCATCACTGCCATGAGCAAAGCGTCTCTCACAGGTGCTTTGCCCAGTGCTGTGGGCAGTGTCCAAAAGGAGGGTTTACATTGTCCATAAGGGGTTTGTAGTGTCCATCAGGGGGGTTGCAGTGTCCATAAGGGGTTTGCAGTGTCCATCAGGGGGTTTGCAGTGTCCATAAGGGGTTTGCAGTGTCCATAAGGGGTTTGCAGTGTCCATCAGGGGGTTTGCAGTGATCTGTGGGTGGAGGAACAGCAAAGCCCCTGAGCCAAGCAGACTCTGAGCTGTGTTGTAGTGATCTGGACAGGAAGAAAAATCAGGATATGGCCAGTGGAACTCAGAACTGCATCCCTTGGCTGCCCAGGGACACCTCGGAGCCCTCACGTTAAATTGATCTCCTTTCCTGCAGTAACAAAGCACAGCACAGAGGAAAATCTTTACAAGCCCAGCAAAACCCGCCTGTGGAGCGTTTGCAAAGCAGCACCAGGAGGGCACCACGATCCCTGTGCACCCATCCAGCGATCCCATGGATCCCAGGCACCCTCTCCCCTGCCCTGGGAACACCACGGCATCGCCACTGCAGGGACACCCAGACTGAAGTTGTCCCTCAAAAGTTTGCTGGCTGCTTTTCCCCCGGTGAGCTGATAGGAATCATCTGCTGGCACAGAGCCTCGGTGCTGCTGCTGCCTTTGCTGTGTGTGTACACACAGACACAAACGTGTTTATAAAATCCCCAACTTGGAATTGATGATGCCTGGTACGAAGCAGTTTGTCACTTGTGCTTTTATGATTACAGCAACTAAGGGGAGAGAGATGTCCTTTCAGATAAGCATTGAAAGGGGGAAAAAAAGGAGCTTTCAAAGGGTCTTTGTTCTCTTGAAGTGCTCCAGCTCCCAAAGCCACAGATTTCTCAGAGGAGGGGGAGGAGGGAGGATTTAAAAACAAAATGCGTCCTCATTTTCAAACTGTTTCACATTAGCAGTCATCAATTATAGAATTTGCCTTGACTAATGTTTCAGGCCATTATATTACCCTCTATGTTTATAATTGGATCCTAAATTAGGATTAATTCTCAAGGAAAATGTTCTGAGCTGAACAGGTGATTTCCCTCTCTGAAGCTCCAACAACGTCCTCATTACCCAACATTTGCTTTTTGCATCAGTACAGAGAGACTGAAAACCCTGAAGGGCCTTTCACAGGTCACCCCAGGCTGCATTTTAAGGGCCAGGGGCTGGTGGGGACCCCCGGGAGGGTGAGGATGGGGGAGCCAGGCCCTGCAGGGGAGTTCGGGGCTCCTGCAGCTCCCGGCAGCTCTGCAGGGCCAGGGGAGGCACAGGAAGGGAGCTGGGAATGCTGCTCCTCACCCTCTGCCCCCAGCCCCTTCCCTCCCACCGCCCTGGGCACGCCAGGGCCCTTCCATGACCAGGCACTGAGGCCTTGTTATTATTTATTAAGCAGTCAGTGTGTGCTTAATAGAAATTTCATTAGGAGCGTTCAGTATAGATAGTCACCGGCCCAGAACCTACAAGTAATTATGTTTAATTATTATGCCGGTATGTTTGGAATAACGATAGCTCCCGAGCACCAGGATTAAGGAGCAAAGTCAATTGGAACAGGAGCTATTTATTTTTTTGTCTTAACAGTTCCCCTCTGTTCTTAATTGGTTTTCACATTTCTCAGCCATTGGTGGCAGTGCCGGAGAGAGGCCCCAGGACACGGCCAGCCCTCCCCGTGCCAGGGCTGTGCCAAGCAGGGAGCACTGTCCTGGCACAGCAGAAGGCTCAGCATGAGGCAGGGGTGGGTGGGAGCCCAGGGGAAGCCAGGCCGGGGCAGGACCCTGGCACATCACAGCCTGGCTCTCTGCACACCCAGACACCACCTCCTCGCCTGGGAACACCACGGGTTGTACCCCAAAAAGCAGCTCAGGATGAGCTCCTCTCCCTGCAGAGCACAGTCTGAGCTCCCAGCCTAGGACTGGCATCTCTGCCTTTTGGCTTCCAGACGGGAGAGCTGCCCCAGCACCAAGCAGGAGCCTGCAGGCAGCACCAGCCCAGCGCAGCCCCTCAGCCCTGCCAAGGGCGCCTGCCTTTCCCCGGCCTCCCCAGCTGGGAGCCAGGAGGAATTAGAGCATTTGGGAAGGAAAACAGAGCTACAGAGAGACACTGTTGAATGTAAATACCAGTTAAATATGCATTACCATATGCCCGTGCCTCCGCGGGCTGTTCGGAGGCAGCGCCAGCCAGGGAGGAGATGCAGGAGCAGAGCGAGCTCCTTCCCTGCCAGCCTGGCACCCCAGCCTGGCACCCCAGCCTGGCACCCCAGCCTGGCACCCCAGCCTGGCACCCCAGCCTGGCACCCCTGCCTGGCACCCCTGCCTGGCACCCCAGCCCACGCCAGGGCCCACGGGATGAGCAGCTCTGGGCCTGCTCCTGCTCTCCTGCCCAGGGCCCTGCAGCCTCCCAGAGCCCAGGCAGGGTCCTGCAGCCTTCCCACGAGGGGAGCCTGGCCAGGGAAGGGCTGGAGAGGTTTCCCCAGCAGTACCGTGGGGGTGACTGCAACAGCAACCCCTGTGTGAGCCCCAAAACAGGGCTGGGATCCCCAAAACAGGGCTGGAATCCCCAAGGCAGGGCTGGGATCCCCAAAACAGGGCTGGGATCCCCAAAACAGGGCTGGGATCCCCA
>VZRZ01001930.1:0-24437 GCA_013398175.1 Climacteris rufus | reverse complement strand
CCCCTTCCCCTTCCCCTTCCCCTGTGCCAGCGGCGCTGGGAGCCGAGAGCGCCAGGAGAGGGTCCGGGAGGGGAACCAGGGCTCCTTCTCCTCCCCTGGAGAGCCGGGGCTGTGCTGCGGGGTGAGGCTGAACCCCCAGCAGGGTCAGCTCTGCCCGCCCGGGGCCCGCCCGGCTCCCTGGAACCAGTGATGGACACGAGGATCCAGCCCACGAGGATCCAGCCCACGAGGGAACTCCCCGAGGATGCAGCGCCGTTCCGTGTCACACCCGCTGTGGGAGGCGCATCCCACGGGCACCCAGCACCCAGCCTTGGTGCGGGCCCCCACCGCAGCGGCTGCCCCGGGATTAGCGCGGGGCACCCAGGGCAAAAGCTGCCACGGATAAACACAAACTCCTTTCTTCAAAGCGTCAAGCGGCTTTTCCAGCCTGGGCTAAACCTCTGGCATCAATAGCCGCTAAACACATCATCATCCACACTTAAAAGAATCAACAGCAGCCTTCATTAGGGCAGCAGGCAGGGGCCAGG
The DNA here is from genome assembly GCA_013398175.1 of Climacteris rufus. NCBI lineage: Eukaryota > Metazoa > Chordata > Aves > Passeriformes > Climacteridae > Climacteris > Climacteris rufus. The sequence goes on along the minus strand of VZRZ01001930.1, from coordinate 23,910 downwards.
GCTCTGCTGTTGTGCTTTCCTGGGTTTAATGGGTTAGTTATGGCACTTTCAAAATGAATGAACTCCGTGCCCAGAGCCCCCAGCTCAATTGTCAGTTATTGCTGGCAGTTTATCAGCATTAACTGATTAGGCTCAGGATGATGGATGCCCCTGCCTGTGCCTGGTGCGGGCCGAGGAGCCGCCGCCTCTCCCTCGGTTCCTCTGTCACCCAGCAGCAATTGCCGGCTCTAATTCCCCACCACCACCACCTCCAGCAGCAGCTTTTGTTTTCATCCTCTCGCAATCACAGAGAAGTCATAATAATAAAATAAAATTCAAATGAGAGGGAAGCTCAGCCCCGGCAGAATTTAATTGATGATCATTACACTTTGGAATCCAAACTCTTTTAATTTCATTGTGTTTCACAGAGATGAATTATGAAATTACGGCTGGCCAATTACTGATCCTGCCTGGGCTTTGTGTGCCTTCCCTCCCCTCCTGCCCCTCCAAACACCCGGTTCTTTCCTTTGGGAAGGATCGCTGGAAAAGGGGAAGCACTGCCATTTATCCCTGGAACATCTTCCTCCCAGGGAAGGGCACAGAGTGGGGTAGAAAGCACGGCTGAGGTTTTTAATCCAGCAGGAACCGGGGATGGGGCTCCTGTGGATGCTCTACCCCCGAGCTGCCCTGCAGGGAGCTCCCAGTGGCTTTTCCAAGGGGGGCACAGAGGGAGGACCAGGGCCACTGTCAGGGTGGTGGCACAGGAGCCCCCCGTGCCCACAGGGCCGGGCACCCTCACAGCGCCCACCCAGCAGCTCCAAAGAGGCCTGGAACCCTCTGACACAGCCCTGGCACCTCATCCAGGGAAACCTTCAGCAAGCCTGTTCCTCAGGGCTCTCACAAAGGCTCCAAGCCTTAAATTCCTCCTTGTTTTGTTTCCTTCCCTGCCAGGATTTTGCTGAAGGTGGAGCTTTGCCTGCTACAGCTACAGCAAGGAAGAGCCGCGCAGACACTGCCAGGTCTCTCCCAGCCTCTCTGCCCCACTCGGGAGCTCACATCTCCCCCAAAGCCACCAGCGGGCTCACCCAGCCCCTGCAGCCCCAGCCTGGCTCCAGCACCTCCCAGCACAGCCCAGCACCCACCGGGCAGGGGATCAAACCGGGCAAACCCAGCCCAGCTCTGTGCCCTGACTGGCAGTGAAGTGCTGTCCCCTCATCCTGCACCTCAGCATCCTGGGCACAGCTCAGCAGCTCGTTCAGAAATCAAACAAACGGTGCCTGACAAGTGGCTGCAGCTCCCTGGGAGCCCAGCACAAACTCCTCTCCTGGACTCACTTCCACTGGGGTTCATTACCGAGCTGTCTCCTCTTTTGGGCTGGGCTTGTTTTTTCCCCTAGGGCTGAATGGGAAAATAAAGCCTTTTGCAAAATTGTCAGTGGAAGAAAAATACAGGCCACCACCAGAGCCCCGCCAAATAAATAAATAAGTGGAAAGTGATAAATTTTGGCTGTCTTATAAAGACAGACCAGCATTGCTTATCGGCCACGATGTGACCAGATAGCTGCCTGAGAAAACAGGCGCTGGCCCTCGGGTAATAAATGAAAGCAATAAAGGCAAAGTGGCTCCTCTGAGCTGTAATTGAGCCCCGCAGAGCCGCGGGAGCCGCTCCCCCGCCGGGGCAGCCCCGGGACGGGCCGGGGATGGGGCAGAGGCTGCGGCCGCCCCAGGGCCCCTCCCGGCAGCGAAGCTGCTCCCGCTGCCCCCCGGGGTCACACGGGAGAGCAGGAGCGAGCCCGGGGCTCTGCAGCTCCCGACAAACATCCCCGAGCACTTTTCCTTAAAGAGGTGCCTATTTAGCACCGTTTCCGTCACAAGCGGCTGCTTTGCATTTCTTCTGCCTTTATTAAAACTGATTTTCTATTTGCTCCACACAAGCCGATCTGATTACATTTCCATTTTCCCCTAAGAAGGGTCTCGCTCTCCTGAGGAAAGGGAGCCGGGGCTCGGCCCCCCCGCCCCGCTCAAGGGCTCTTGTGCCAGGGCCGGGCTGAGCAGCGGCTGCCGAGGCAGCGAGCTCCGCTCTGCAGCACCCGCATCTGTTTCCATGGGGACACGGAGGCAGCGATGCGCAGGCTGGTCCTGCCGGTGCCCGTGGAACAGCAGCCAAGGTGGATTTGCCTGGCAGAGGCAGGAGCAGGTGAGTGCGGGCAGCAGCCAGCTGCGATGTCTGCTCTGGCCGCTGCTCTGCGGGCTGCGGCATCTCCAACCCCCCAAACTGCGCTGGGCACCTGCACAGAGGCTGCTCCCTCCTGCCGACCGCGCTGCAGCCCCGCGGGACGTCCCCTGCACTCCCAGCCCCCGTGCCCCGAGGGGCTGCTCGGCTCTGGCAGCACAGGGAAAGATGCTGCTGAAGCAGGTGCTGATAAATGGGTCAGCAATTCATCCCCCAGCACGACCTGTCGGGGCTGGCAGGGTCCTGGCAGCACCGAAAGTGACTTTAAAAGCCACAGCCAAGACCAGGAGCCCTGCCACGACTGGTGAGAGGATGGGCCAGCAGCAAGGGCTGGGAGAGCCATCACACCCCTGTGACTTCCAATCCCCCTTCCAGCCACTCTGGGATTAAAAAACAACGAAGAGTTTTCATTTTGGACAAAGTTTTTTAAAATGTATTTAATTAGGAGTCACCCACTGCTGTCCCTGCCCTCTGCAGGCTCAAGGCTCTCTCTCCATCTCTGCCTCCCACTCCTCACCAACCCTGTGCAAAGCCATTACCAGGAAGCAGCTTTGAAGTCCCAACTTTATTAAGATTGATTCCACCTGCCTCCAGTTTTGACAAGTCCAAAGCAAACACGCAGGGCCACGGGGAGATTTGGTAATAATTACCATCTTTAATTACTACTAAAACATCAATTGCTCTTGTTCAATTAGTATCAGAGATCCAGGCATGGCAAATTTTGCAGCACAAAATAAGCTGAAAATTGATTTCTGAGCACTTAGCGCAGATCCCAAATTGCAAACCTGATAAGGGCCCTGGCAGAGCTCGGGCACCGACGGAAGATTGAGAACTTGGGAACCTGGAGGAGGAGGGACCCGACGGGGACAGTGCTGGCAAGGACAGAGGCAGCTGGAGATGGAAGCACAGGGGCTCCGTGGCTGGAAAGGGGCACAGCACCTCCCCTCGCACCACGGCAGTGCCACCCTCACAGGATGGCTCAGAAAAGACCCTCAGGATCCTCGAGCTGTGCCCCCCCTGCCACATCCAGTCGTTCCTTGGGCACTCAGAGACTCCAGCAGCTCCCAGGGCAGCCCTTGGCAAACCTTTCCAGGAGGAAATTCCTGCTCATGTCCAACCTGAGCCTGCTCCCAAGGAAAGCACTGCCGGCCCTCGGAGCCCCAGCCAGAGCCCCCTGGCACTGGAGATGTCCCCAGCAGGGAGGGACGGGGTTCTGCTCCCCGGCTGCTTCCCGCAGGCACCAAAACCCGGCCAGGGCACACCACAGCCCTCCCTGTCACTCCAGGGACCATTCACAGCAGAACCTCCCAGAACTCCTCCCCAGCATCGCAGATTCACAAGCAGCCAACGTTCTGCCCTGCGTTCGGGTGAGGAAGAGGAGGAGGAAGGCCGGGTCTCCTCGCCCCAGCACGAGGGAGCAGCTAATTGCCGCGGCGATGGGCAGAGCCATTTGCATAATGAAGCGCGGAAGGGCTGTTTAGCTCATGTATTTTTTAGAAGGTTTATCTCTCATTTCACTCAGCCCGAGAAGGGCACGTCACTCAGAGCCGCGGTCACTGCCGGCCGCGTTCTCTCCGTGCCCAGCAGAGCCGGCCCCGGGCAGCCCCGAGCGCTGATGGAGCGCAGCGCACACGGGCAGGGCTGGGGGAGGCTGCTGCCCCCCTTCCTGCTCTTCCCACGGCAGCTTTGGGCACAGAAACCCCCAAGCCCCCCCGAGAGCAGCAGGTTTCTCTCTCCAGCTCCCAGCCCGGCTGCCAGGAGAGCAGGGACCGAGGGACGGGTGCCTGCAGCAGCCCAGGGGCAGCAGCTGCCCGGGAAAGCTCTGAGCCCGGGCTGCTCGTGGAGCCAGAGCAGTTCAGAGCAGCTGCCTGTGCTGTGAGCAGGGAGCAAATGAGTTCTCCGGGCCCCTCCAGCCGGTCCCAGAGGTGCCCAGGGCACAGCTGGGGAGGGCCTGGGACTCTGCAGAGCCCCCAGGACCACCCTGTCCCACCAGGCTGCCCCGCAGGAGCCGCTGGCACCAACCGGGACCCAACACCGACCAGGACCTCTCACCAGCTGCTTTTCCTTTAGCACCAGAGCCCTGCAGCGCCCCAGTGAGTGCCCAACACCCTCCCCAAAGCTTCCTGTGACCCCACACTTCCCCACAGCCAGACAGGACTTCCTCTCAACAAACCCTCGAGCCAAACAGGCAAACGACGGGAAAGTCACGCAGAGGGAGCAGCTGCCCACTTGCCTGGCACATTTCCTCCTCCCTTTCCTCTGCTCCTCCCACACCTGCCCACAGCCCAAAGGAGAAGCTCAGCTCAAGTGTTGAAGCCAGAATTGTGCCTTTATCCCTGCCATGGGTGGCTCTGGGGACCTTTTCCACACTGTCCCTGCTCCCACAGCACAGCCCCTGCTGCTCCTCCTGCTGTCCCTGGAGCCTCTGGCAGGGACATCCCTGGGCTGTGGTGGCAGCACCCGAGGTGGCCCCGGCACTGCCCACGGCTCCAGGCCTGGCACACCAAGGGTAGCGACCATTTAAATACAGAACTGGGCATCTCTCATGTAGGAACTCCTCCCTGGAGAGCCCTCCTGCCCAGGAAGGGCAGCTGCACCTGCCCAAAACACACACGATTTTCCTTCACACAGACCTTCCACGTGCCTGGCCACACCTGGGGCTCCTGCAGAGGTGGGTGAGAGGTGGGTGTCTCCCCAGCAGCACCGACAGCCCCCGTGGAGCACAGACCTGCAGCCTGGAGCTGGGAGGGGGCCAGCCCTGTTTGAAGGCTCTGGATTGTGCCCTGGATTGTGCCCTGGCTCCAAGGACAGCTCAGGTGGGCAGCAGGGCTGGTGCCCACCCGGCAGCTCCTCCTTGAGCAGAGGACCCGGCACGCAGAGCTGCACCCGAGCTGCAGACAGAGCTCCAAACTAATTAGCACACGCACAGCCACTCATTACTATTATTGCTATGACATTATTAATTTCCCCACCTCTCATCTGCAGCTTTTCGGTGGCTTCATTTCAATCTGCTGGAGCACCAGGAGATGGAAATGAAACCCAATGTTTATCCCAGAGCCACCCAGCCCTGCCCCTCCTCCTGCCCCGCTCCCGGGCACCAGTGCTCCCAGTTTGGGCTGGGGCTGCCACCCACAGCCCCAGCTCACCCACAGCCTCCCAGTGCTCCCAGTTTGGGCTGGGGCTGCCACCCACGGCCCCAGCTCACCCACAGCCTCCCAGTGCTCCCAGTTTGGGCTGGAGCTGCCACCCACGGCCCCAGCTCACCCTATAAATGGGGATTTAACTCCAGGGCAGCAGCCAAACAAGGGAACAGGATGCAACCACTGAGATCTGCTTGTTGGGAGTCATTAGCTACTCTGGGCCATCAATCCATTACCATAAACTTAAGCTTCCAGATTCTTTCATTTTAAATGAATTTTCACATCGTATTTCCAAACGAGCTCTGCCTCCAGTCAGCTCCCCTTTATCTAATAAAGCTATGCAAATATTTTGTTATATTTCAATGAAATATGTCAAAAAGTATTACCCAGTGCATTATCTCAGCATCAGCAGGGAGGCTCTGGTCCCTGCCACGGACGGGCTGTCACTCACGGGGCCCTGAGGTGACAGGGGTGAGTGTGCCCTGCCCCAGTGCCACCTCTGCAGGTCACTGGGGCGGTGCTGCTGGCAGCCCGGGGGGCTCAGGGACAAAAGGGACACGGTGCCAGGGGGCAGGCACTGCCCTGCGCTGCCAGGCACGGGGTGGGAGGGGGTGGCAGCTCCTCCTGGGCCCTGGCCAGCCAAAGGCCTGGGACACCTGGATAAACACCTTGCTGCCTTGGATTTGCAGCAGGGACTGTTCTCCAGTGCTCCCCTCGCCTCGTTATTCCAAAGGACACGACGTGCCAACCTCCCCCCGCCCCCTCTCCTCATCTCAGAACTCGCCTGCATGGATTTATTTTTTTTTAAAAGCACTTTTATATTTTTAATTGGTATTCTGCAAACTTGGAGCCTTCCCCAAGGAGCTGGGATGTTTGTCTTCAAAAAAGCCTTTCTTTTCCCAACAAATTTTTTCAAGTACAAATTTTGCTGGCACGGATGAATGAGCTGCCACGCGCCCCCCGTGACCTGCCTGGCTTCTCTCCGGCGTGGGGGAGGAAAGGCAGCAGTGCAGCATCCTGCCAGCAGCCAGCCCACTCCCCTGCCCTCCCCAGACCCCCGGGCAGCTCCTGCCAGGCCCAGGGCTGCAGATCCCAGCCCAGCACACAGCCAGCGCTCCCCCTGCTCCCGCTCTCCTGCGCTGGCACCAAATTAAATAACTGCAACTCCCTTTTTATTCTCCATTTGACAGTAACGTATTGCAAATGCAGCCGGTTTTGACATCCTAATATTCAGGCTTGTATCCCTTGGGATAAACACGTCATCTGTTATCTGAGCAAATGATTTGTGCCGGGACAGCAGGGAGCAGGGAAGTGGAGCAGACAGGAGCGGGGCCGGGGCAGAGCGCGGTGCCCAGGCCAGGGCCGGCACCCAGTGCCCTGCGAGCAGCTGGGGACACAGCAGCCCAGTGCCCCTGCGAGGGCTGGGGACACGTGTCTGTCCTCCCCCAGCAGGGAAGGATGTCCCCATGGCCAGAGCAGGGGGTTAACCAGCTTTTATCTCACTGACAGGGGCCACATCCTGTCCAGGGAAGCACTGACAGCCTGGCACTCGGGGCAGGGCACTCGGGGCACTCAGGGCATGGCCCAGCTGCCATTAGCAGGGTGGTGGCACTCACTGCTGCTATAAGCAGGGTGGTGGCACTGCTGCCATCAGCAGGGTGGTGGCACAGCTCTGGCTCCTGTCCCTCCCCTCCCCTGGCTGCCCATGACCCTGGGAAGGCAGCCAGGCCATCCGTGCTGTCACACAGCCCAGGCCACCCGCCCTGCCCGGCCATCCAAGGGCTGGCATTTCCCTGAGGCCACCCCTCACCCACACGGCCACCACTCCTGTCACCAGGCTGATTGTATTAGGCAGGATCTCAAATGTTTATTTCCTTCCAGTGATGAGCAAGTTGGAAGAGTCTCAGATCTGTTTTTCGCGCACTTGTACCAAGAAAAGGCAGCGTGGGACTGAATTCCTTGTGGGGTGTTGTGACCTGAGGGAGAAAACAATGGGCACAGGGGCTGGGAAAGCCAAGGGATCCCTCTGCTGTCCAGGGGGAGCAGTGGGTGGCTCGAGGTTGGTCCTCCCAGGCCACCCACCAGGGCTGGGCAGCGCTGTGTCCTTTGTGTCCTTGGCTGTGGGTGCACAGGGCAACTGGGAGCACTGGGATTTCCCTGTGCCTGTCTCCTTTCAGACCATAACAGCTCCATCCACTCAGCCCTGCTTCCCAGGAACATGCTCACAGGGCTTAGGTGATATCAAACCCCCATTGATTGTTTTGCTCTGTGTTTAAGGAATAAAAGTGGAGGAGCTTTCCCAGGAATCCTTTGAGCAGCAAGACACAACTGTGGCTCGGGGCTGAGTGCAGAGCAAACGTCGGGGTTTATTCCTCTTCCCAACGCTGCTCTGGACTTGCTCTGCAGAGGAAAATGATTGTGGATGTTATTTAATCAAAGGCAGGAGCTGATTCCTGACTATCCGACCTCGTGCTGCCCTGGATAGCCGCCCTCCCACCGGCTCTAATCCAGGTATCCCTCCAGCTCCCTCCCCTGCAGATCCACCTCATCCCCCAGCCAGGATCCTGTGCCAGGGCTGCAGGACCTGCTCCCGCCTGAACTCCTTGTCCAGCAGGCTGTGGTGCCCCTGGAGCATCCCGGGAGCTGCCAGGCATCCTCAGCCCAGGCTCCTCACAGGGCACTTTGGGGCCGAGATGATTTCACCCCAAACTCCCCATCCTTCCACCCCACACTGCCACCTCTCACCTTTCCCTACCCACACCGGGCTCAGAGGGGAGAATTTGGCATGAGGTCTGGAGGTTGATGTTAAAATCTGCAGGAAGAGGCTTGGTTACTGTGAATATTCCGTAGGAGGAGATGGATTAGTGACTGAGACATATCTGAAGGGATTTGTGAGGAATTATTTATGGTGGTAACAAGTAAGCACTCATTTAGCTTATATTATACATTATCCAAACAAGGCGTTGAGCTCTGGAAGTTAAGGCAGTAATGCCACTCCAAATTAAATTCATCAGCGCCTTAATTAAGATCTATATTTAGTTGTTAATTACGGGGAGCGGAGCAGAGGGTGAGATGCTGCACGGGGAGCGGTGCTGAGAGTGAGGGGCTCGTGGTGGGATGGAGCTGGGGACGGAAATTTAATGGGAAACCCTGGGCAGGGTGAGCGGCCACAGCTCCCCTCAGCAGCTCCCTGCACCCACCCAGCAGCGGCCACAGCCAGCTCTGCTCCCAGAAATCACACCCTGTCTGATGGGTGACTGCATGTTATGCTAATCCGGGTTGATTGAGCTGAGATAATTACACTTCATCCAGGTTTCCTGGGAGTTTTGAATAAATATTGATGCGCAGCTGTCCCCCTGCTCAGGTACCTGCAGTGGAGGGCTCTGAGCCAGCCCCGGGCTTGCCCTGTGCCAGGGGCTGGGCTGGGAACGGGACTGGGAGGGGGCAGGGGACACTGGGATCCACTGGTGGCCCTCCCAGTGCAGGAATCACATCCAGGCTCCCTTTCAGGGCGCCGTGGGCTCATCGTGCCTGCTCCTCATCCAGAACAGCACCTGGCCAGGGGCCCTCCCTGACATGCAGAACCTCCCCCGAGGTGTCCTCCAGGGCCAGCCCTGCCCAGGATGCTGCGGGAGAGGCACCAGACCCGCGATCTGCATCCCTGGGATGGACCAGGGGCAGCTGGAGCCGTGGCCAGGAGCCATCTGATCTGGCTCGGGAGCAGGAGACACAAGAAAACAAGGAAATCAAATTATACATTCCTGGGAAGCATTTACAAGCTGTGTGCATTCTTTAATCTTAATTAGAAATCTGAGCAGCTCCTGCCGGCTCTGTAATCAACGCTGGAGCGTGGCTGACCCCCATCGTGCTCACCTTGAGAGTCTGGAGCAGGTATTGGAGGGAGCTGGGGCTGGGCCTGGGGCTGTGGAGCTGGGACCAGAGCAGAGTGGAGGGAATGTGAGGGTTCCCTGAGCTCCGATTAAACATCCTGCACTGACAGTTCCAGGAGCTGTCCACTGACAGTTCCAGGAGTTCCATATCCTCTCCTTGCCTGGCTCCAGGACATCCCTGTTTGCAATGAATGTGAGTTCCTGGAGCAGCTCGGGGGCAGCGCCGGGCATGGGCACGGGAGAAGAGAGATGCCAGTGCCACCAGAGAGCCTGGGCTTGCTGGGAGACCGGTGGCTGAATGGTTTTCCCTGGCAAACGCTGTCCTGCCCGGGTGCCCTGTGCACACACCGCTCTCCTCCAAGCCATGGAAGGCAGAGCTCGAGGCTCTTCATTAGCAGGGGGATAAACAGCCCCTCGTTCTCTCACGGCCGCCCAGCCCCAGCTCAGCAAACCTGCAGAGGGCTGGGCACGCAGGGAGCTGCTGGCCGGGTCTGTAGGGCCGGTGCTGCGGGAGAGCTCTGCCAAAAACCTGGGCAGGACAGGGGGCTGGGGCTCGGCAGGGTCCCCTCTGCACCCGTCCAGCTCAGCCTGCAGGGGCTTCTGCTTCTTCCCTTTTGATTCCCCCACTGGGATGATGTAAAGGATGTTGGGGGGGGGCAGGAGGGGCTGGCAGAGCCCCTGGGCCGTGCCTGGAGCAGTGGTGGAGAGAGAAAAGCAGTCCTGCCTCCTCCATCATCCTCCTCCATCATCCAGGGGCTCCTATGTACAATCATTCCTGTATTTTGGATGTCTTCCAGGGTTTTTTGCTCTGCCAACCCCTTCCCACTGCGAGCTGTGTGCTTCCCAGCCCAGCCCCTGTGCATATATATATATTTATGTGTGTGTGTGTATGCAGCAGGCACGTTCCCAGCGAACACAAACAAACAGAGCTCTCTGTATTTGCACACAGAGCAGGAAGCGCTTCCCGCCTGCCTGAGCTTCCCCAGCGGGGCAGGAGCAGGGCTGGCAGTGCAGGTGGGGCAGTCCTGGTGTGCTGCCCACCACCAGTGGGGACTGGCTTCATAGGATCAAAGAATCCCAGGATGGTTTGGGTTGGAAGGGGCCTTAAAGCCCATCCAGTGCCACCCCTGCCATGGGCAGGGACACCTTCCGCCATCCCAGGTTGCTCCAAGCCCTGTCCAGCCTGGCCTTGGGCACTTCCAGGGATGGGGCAGCCACAGCTGCTCCGGGCACCCTGTGCCAGGGCCTCCCACCCTCATAGGAAATATTTTTTTCCCATTTTTGCCCTGGGAGATCTCACTGGGATGGGCCTTTCCGATGCTGTGGTGGCTCTGCCGGGCACTGGCTGCTGCTCCAAATTCTACCATTTCCTCCTAGCCTGGGAGTAACCAAAGCAGTGCTAATGAATGAGAGGCACCATCCCGGCACTCCTCGTGTAATTGCAGTTATTTAATAACCTCCTTGTGACTCAGGCAAGGCAGCCAAAAATCCTTCCCTCAGAGGGGACAACGCTGGGGCACCGCATCCTGCGCTGCCTCGCAGCTGCTAATGAGCAATAAAGGCCGAGTTTTAGCAGTAATTAAAGCTCCCAAGGGCTCCCATGTCCTCGGCACTGACTGCAGCCACCCTGCACGGGGAAGGGAGCAGTGCCACCCATGCCATCCCTCCTGGGTCGTGTGCCCACGGCTGTCAGAGCATTGTCCCTGTGACACCCAGCCCTGTGACACCCTGCCCTGTGACACCCCATCCCTGGGACACCGTGTCCCTGTGACACCCAATCCCTGTGACACCCCATCCCTGGAACACCCCATCCCTGTGACACCCCATCCCTGTGACACCGTGTCCCTGTGACACCCCATCCCTGTGACACCCCATCCCTGTGACACCCCATCCCTGTGACACCCTGCCCTGTGACACCCCATCCCTGTGACACCCTGCCCTGTGACACCCTGCCCTGTGACACCCCATCCCTGTGACACCCCATCCCTGGGACACCCCATCCCTGTGACACCCTGCCCTGTGACACCCTGCCCTGTGACACCCTGTCCCTGTGACACCGTGTCCCTGGGACATCCCATCCCTGGGACACCCAGCTCCCTGCCTGCTTTATTTTATCAGCACAGGCAGCACTCACAGCTCTGAGCTGCTCCATCGATCGCATCTCTTAGAAACTCACGGATTAATTAAGTCGTGTCCCTCCCTCCCAGCCTCCCTGCCGTGGCTGGAGCGCTGCAGGACCTGCACGGTGCCGTCCTCCCCGGTCTCTGCAGGGCCCCGTGGCGTGGCTGCCACCCGGCCCCCCCAGGCATGTCACACTGGCCCCTCCAAACAGAGCAGGAGATGATTTGTTGACATCTCTGCTTCTGGTCATGATAAAAATAAATAAATAAGGGGGGAGAAAAATCCCTGTGAACATGAGTAATGGCCCAGGAATGAGCAACCCAAGATAAAACTGAATAATAACATGTCAAAAACTACACGATGTGGGTTTTTATTCCCCAGCGGAGTTTCCTTCCTGCTAATCCATCACTGTAGAAGATGCAAGATTACTGCTTTCACAAAAAACTCCGGGAGATAAATGTGAGTAAATTAGGGTTTATTATATTATTTAGGGCGATATAATTTCAAAAGTTCCTTTACTAAATTATTTATGCCCTCGGCGGTGCTCAGCTGGGCACCGGCCCTCCCTGCAGCATCCCCCTGTGCAGGGTGGCCGCGGCGGTGGGCGAGGCGGGGACGGCGGTGACAGCCATCGTGTCCCATCAGCAGGAATGCCAGCCTGGCTGGATCCAGGGAGCTGCACCGTCCTGCTGGCTCCTGCTCTGCGAGGGGTGACATCCCCGGGAGCTCAGCACGGGGCAGCAGCCCCCCCGAGCCCCCTGTCAGCGCTGAACGCGCCACACGCAGACGTGTCCCGTCCCACTCCTGTTCCCGCTGGTGCTTAACCAACGAGTCAGGCGCTTTTCTGAAAATTGCAGCAAAATTACAGCCCCATCCATAATGAAAGGCTTGTCCTGCGGAGGGGAGGCTGGCAGGAGCCAGCTGTCCTGCTGCACGACGAACGGAGCCTGTATTTAAACCCGGCAGCGGCGCCTCGCCCGTGTGCGGCCTCTGTCAGCGCGGAGAGGTCACGGCTGGCAGGGAACAAACGGAGCCAGGGGACGGGCGAGGCAGGTCAGGAAAGGTGGAATCTGTCACAGCAGAGAAGGGAGGCTGCTGGCAGGAATGTAATAGGGCAGCCCTGCTCCCCTTTCCCAGGACAGCTCTGTTCCCTCAAGCAAGCGATGCCACCAAGCACCCTGGCTGGGAATGCTGCAAATCCCATGGGAGCTGGGCAGTGGTGCAGGGCACCAGGGCTCCCCTCACCCCGGGCAGGGCTCCCCTCACCCCGGGCTCCCCTCACCCCGGGCAGCCGTCACCCACTCGCAGCTCCCGCAGCCGGGCGCTGTCAGGAACCAGCCCAGCTCACCGGAGCAGCGAGCAGAGCTGTGGGCAGGGATGGAGGAACTGCACTGGCACAGACACGGAGCCCGCGGTGCCAACAACCTCCAGAGGCTGCGGTGTCTGCACGGCCACCCTGGGCAGGGCAGCACCACGGCGGCCTCGAGCACCCAGCACCAGCCCTGCGGCCGCTCCCGCTCCCAGGCCCTGCCAGGCCGGCACCAGGGCCCAGTCCCGGCCACGAGCGGCCGCGTCCTGCCCACCACGGGCTCCTCACGCCCGGAGCTGCCCCGGCATCCCTGCTCGTTAGCTCCGGCCCTGCCAGCCGCCTAACGAGGCCGGAGCTGACAGAGGAGGATTACCCGCTCCCAGGAAGCCGCCGTGATTGTGTTTACTCCAGAACCCGGGCCGATTTACTTGTCGGTGCGCATCATTAATCTTCTTCTACAATCCCTTCCCCATCTGCTCCCACTTTTTAATGAACTGCCACTTGCCACACTCAATAAAAGCAACGCTTTCCCGGAATCGCAGCAAGAGGGGAAGCAAGAGGCGAGGCAGGGAGGGAGGGATGGAGATAAAGAGATGCACTTTGCTTTGGGAAGGTGTTTTCTCATCTACATGGGCACACGGAGCGCGGCCGCCCTCCCTGAGACGCTTCTGGCCGCCTTGCCCCGAGCCAGACACAAACAAGCACATCAGAGCGCGCCGAGCGCGGGCCGCACAACGCCGAGTGTCAGCCCAAGTTTGATCCCAGCTCTGCTGTTCTACACAATTATTTTCAGCGCATCAATACTGCAGGCGGCACCGAGATTGTAGTTTTCCAGCTTGCTGGCAGCTCTGGGGATTCATCCGATATCAGGCTATTACCTTCTGATTACTTTCCTTGGCAGCCAACCCGTTTGGAGCTGGCAAATAAACAATAGGGAAGAGTGTGATGGGGAGCTTAGCTTTCAAATTACACTTTTCAATCATTTGTCACACCAAAGGTATAATGAGTGTTTCATACAAAACTCAAAAGGCTGTGGGGCTGGTGGGGGGGCCTCACTTAATGCGGAGGGCACTGGGTTTGGGTGGAGCTCAGAAACTTCATTTCCATTTCTCGGGATTTTTGTTTGTGGAAGCGGCCAGCCCAGCTGGGCAGGACCTGTTGGAAAAGCCTGTGCTGGGGGAAAGAGCCAGAAAGCCCAGGGAAGGGGAGGCACAGGGCAGGTGCCATCCCAACACACCCGAGGGATGTCCCTGTCCCTGGCTCCAGGGCTGGTGCACCTGCACTAATCCTGAAGCATTTGTTCCTCAATATTACTCTGGATCAGAGAATCTCATATCAATGTGGATCTAACGTAGAAATCCATACGAGCCATTGGATATTAATTAAATGCCACCATTCTATTGATATTCCTGGCGTTTATTGCTCGCTGCAATTAGCACCGAGCCCTCACTGCCGTGGCACCGCCGCTCGCCCGAGCATCCCATGGGCACCCGGCAAAGGGCACCAGGTCAGAGCAGCCCCAGCCCTGCCCCTTCCCGGCACCGCAGGAAGTTTCCTGCGGCTGGCACGGAGGAGAGGCTGCTCCGGGAGTCAGGGTGCTGCTGCCTCGCCCCCAGCACCCTCCCCCGAGCCGTCCCAGCCCTGTCTCACTGCTCAGGCTCGCGGTCCCGCTGCCCACATGTCAGACGAGAGCGAGGAATAGAAATCGCTCCTTAAAGTTCACAACCCGTCACTCCAGCTTTCAGAAATACAAGCAAAAAAGGCAAAGCAGTGGGGGGAAAATCCATTTCTTTCGAGATGATCTTTCCCTAGAACATGTCCTGTTGATCTGCAGTCAGGGAAAGGCGAGTGTGTTTGTCTGAGATAGGGGAATCAGATCTGTCTGAACTCTCCTCTGCTCCAAACTCCCCCCTTCAAAAGAGCTTTCACAAAATGAAAAGCCTTGAGAGAGCAATCTCTCCTGTTCCAAGACCTTTCCTTTGCGAACGTGGCCCCAGAGGGAGGAGCGGCCCTCCCGCCCTTCTCCTGTGCCAGTGGAACAGCGGGAATCTGGCAATGCCCTCGGCAGTGCGGGCAGGACCGGGCTCTCCCCGGCTGGTTTGGGGCTGGATGCTGTCACCCCAAAGGCACCGGGGTGTTTTGGGCAGGCTGCTGTCACCCCAAAAGCACCGGGGCCACGCTGGGGACTGCAGTGACCTGTTGCACCCGCCGTGTGGCTGAGCTGGGCACCCGGCAGAAAGAGCCTTTATTGCCACAGGGATAAAAGGACTTTGCAGGGACAGCTCTGGGGGATCAGCACAGCAGCGGGGCACAGACGGCGCTGCCCATGGGGACAACACTCACAGCATCCTCACGGCCGGGGGCACGGTCAGTGCCGGGCTGAGGGGGCCAGGTTGCCATTCCGGGGGTCACCGCGGCCGGGGGCAGCCCGGAGCCCTGCGGGTCTCATCAGAGCCCCTCGCTAATTGCGGCGGCGGGGCTGTGCCGGTGCAGCAGTGCCACCTCCCGTCCGCGCCGCGGGGACAGCCCGGGGCTCGCCCGCCCTCCGCCGCTGTCCCCGGGCTCTGCGTCCCCGCACGGCCCCGGTGCATCCCCCCCGGCTGGGGGTTCGCTCCCCGGGAGCTGCGGGGCTCGGTGCCGGCGCTGCTGCCGCGGGAAGGGGACAGTGCCGAGCGGCTCCGCGCCAGCACGAGAAACGGGAGAAAAATAAACTCTTCGTCAGAAAGGGGAAAACCAGCAGCGTGACCTATAAACATCTGCTCCTGGTCCCTCCAGTTATTGCAGAGAGAGCAGCCGCAGATATTTCAGGCTGCTCACACATCCGGGAAGGGGTTTGGGGTTTGCTCTGCGTCCCCCACCCGCAGTCACTTTCCAGGCGGTAAGAACCGAAAAGCCTCGCAGAAAGGATTAGAGTTAAATCTCCCTGTCATTATCTCGAGGCTGTGTCCCCGAATGCTCGCCCTGAAGGGGTGTGCGGGGGGCAGAGCTGCTGCGGGGGGGTCTGGCAGCTCCCCGAGCCCCTTTCCAGCCCTGGCGAGCCCCGCTGAGACGAGGACGGGCAGAGGGGCAGCGCAGGGCTCCAGTGAGGGGCCTGAGCCTGCTCCTGCCCCCACGGCCGGCACCGCAGCCAGCAAGGAAGGAATGAACGCTGTGCGTTCACGTTTGCTCTCCTGCTGCCCGGATCCCCACCAGGATGAGCAGCTCCTCACTTCGCCTTCCCGAACCCATCCCTCCTCGGGGGAGCAGCCCGGGCTCTCCCCGAGAGCCGCCAGCTCAGCCAGGATGCCCTGGAGCGGTCCTGGATGCTCAGCCCTGAGTTCAGGGGAATTTCTCTGGAGAGAGGGTGCAGCCAAGCCCGGCCTTCCCTTTAGCCAGGTGCAAGCGATGCTCTCCAAGGGAGGATGCAGAAAGGTGCGGGAGAACTGGGAAAGGCAGCGAGGAACAAAACCCAACCGGTGAAGAGCGTCGGGAATCCCGCTGGGAGCTCGGGAGAGGAGCGGGAAGCGGTTTGTGTAACCTTGGAGACGGAGACAGGGAGCCCGAAGTGGAGGGAGCGCGGGGCCGGGGCTGAGCGCCGGGAGGGGGAACATCGCGGAGGGCTCGGCTGGGAGGGCTGGGAGCCCCTTCCCGAGCTGGGCAGAGCGCCCGGGAACGGAGCCCAGGGAGGGCACAAAGCGGCTCTGAGGGGGATGCAGGGGGAGCAGGGGGGCAGGTGAGACAGCGGGAGACAGAAGCGAGGTGGGAGGATAAAGGGAGCGGAGCGGGGAGGAGGTGTTGATGCAGGAGCAAGAGAAAAGATCTGGTAGGAAATAGGGAAGAGCAGGGATGAAAGCTGCACCCAGGCTGCTCCGGCCGCCACACCACAGCCAGAGCTGTCCGTCCTGTGAAAGGCTGAGTCCATCGGGATAAATCCTGCCCACCATCCAGAGGAAGCAATGGCTGCAGCTCCCTTGGAACCTGGGCTGGCTTCTCTTACTTTCCATCCAGCCCATCCCACTCCCTTTTTGGTCTTTCTCTCTGGCACAAAGCTCTTTGCTCAAACCTCCAGATTCCCTCCTGCCTGGCCCCCAGCCCGGCACAAGCTGGGGACAGGCACAGGTACTTTGCTGTCCCCTGAAGGGAGCCCAAGCACTGCCCACCAGCCGGGCAAGGGACACCTCGGGTAACGCAGGGCATCAAACAGCCGCAATTAGCTCCGATCTTAATTACACACAATACTGATGAGCTCATCAATTTAATCTAATTAGTCTGCAGAGCTCAACTGCCTGTCCCTTTTTCTTAAATAATGCTCTATATAAGCCTATTATCCCTTTGGATAGAACCTGGTCGCTCCCACGATCGCCAGCCAGGCACGGCCGGCCCTGCCACGGGCTCCCCCGGCACCTCTGCATCCCTCTGCTCCCCGAGGGGGGAAGCCGCTTTCCCGGGGGCTGCATCCCCTCAGCATCCAGGCTCTGGAGGTACCAGCAGCTCTGGGCAGTGGTGTCACAGCCGGGGATCCCAGCGAGCCCCTCCTGCCGCAGCCATCGCCCCCAGAACCTGGCCTGGCCCTCTCCCCGGGCTGGGATCAATGAAATCCCCTAAAAGCTCATAACTCGGAGGTAATTATAAGAAGCATCAATTACCCAGCGATGCAGGTTTCATGAATTCAATTAATTTGCATAGTGATCGATTGAGGCAGGGCCCCCGGGGCCCCGGGGAAGGGAGGACATTGTTCTGCACACCATTGATTCCACAATGTAAAACCAAAGCGCTCTCCCCTCATTCAGCGCTGCTCATTCAGCCATATTAACTTTCAGATCATTTATTTTTGTATGTCTTTCAACTCTGTTTGTTGCTATCACACAAATGCAGAGTATTACATTGTAGGGAATAATTGAATCAATACAGTCGTGGTGCTCTGGGTCTCCCAGGCCCGCAGGAGCTGGCGGGAGCCCGGCGCAGCCGGAGCGGGGCTGTTTTAACCTTTCCAGTTATTAAAACGCCCGTCTGGCTCTGGATTAACTTTGGGCACCGCGGGGCTGCTCTGGTGTGCCGGGATGGGAGCGGAGGCGCCGGGAGGAACCCGCGGCGAGGCGAATCCCGCTCCCCCGGCATCCCCGGGCTCCGTGTCGGGGTGCGGAGCCAGCTGGACCCTCCTTCCCCTCGCCGCCCTTCTCCATTGCGGGCGGCCACACGCAAAGAAGGGCCTGCCAGAGAGGAAGAAGCCCCTTGAAATGAAAAGCCACCGCATAAAGGAAGAATCCTCCAGATTGAAATGGCTCTGAAAGGAGACGGGTTTTAATTCCGCCTCCCCTCCCACTGGGATATTAGACAGCTAAATAGCAGCGCGCCTGTTTCCCTCAGATAACCGGCTCCCAATGAGCGCCGTAATTGTCCCCGGCCCCGCGCCGGCGCCGCGCAGAGCAGGTCATTTACCGCCCGGCACACGCAGCTAAACACAAATCCATTTTCCAAGGGAAATTTCTATTCTTATCTGGGCTCTGCAAGAGGGTCGCACGCGGCCCCCGTTAATTGAAGCTTTGATGTTTGTTGGAGGAGGCCTCTGATCAGCTCCGCCGAGGGCTGAGGCTGCGCCGGGCGCTGCCGGGACGGGAGCCCTGCTGAGGAAGGAGGGAGCACATCCACCCGGCCCCGGGGACGAAGCTGAGATGCCCCAGGGCCACCTGCCCCCAGCCCCAGGCTGCCGGCCCAGGCAGAGCCCGCTGCCCGCCCGGGGCGCTGCCCGTGATCCGGCGGCTTCTGAGCGCTTTGGCTCGTTTGCTGCAATATCCTCCAGCAAATCAAGCATCCCCTTCTTGGGATGTTTTCAATCTGTTTTATGTTGATTTTAATTAAAGAATTTGAAACTGAACAAACAGTTCGTAGCAGGTGGCCATACGAGTGTGAAATAAGCAAACTGTTCTCTCTGCCACAAACCCCACCAGTAAATTCCTTCAAATTAATCCCAGCCTCTGAGAGGCTGCCGGCTCTGTCTGAAGCAAGCCGGGCTCTGCCGTTCTCCAAATATTTGCCTTCATCCCAGTGCCAGGAGCTGGGGAGCAGCGATGGACAGAAACCGCGTCCTCAGCAGGGATGCTCTCCGCCCACCTTCGCTCCTCGAGGGCAGGAGGGCTGATTTCCCACTGGGAAAATACTGCACCAGGGGTTTGGGAGTGGCTCCTGGAGCCTGGCTGCACCCTGTAATGCCACCAGCACCAACCCCAACCAACAGGGAACCCATCCTCATCCTCCTCCTCCTCCAGGGCAGTGCGTGCTGCCCGAGCATCCCTGCTCGGCTCCAGGACCATCCTGGGCAGCCAGGAGCTCCTGCTGTGACCTTGACGGAACAGAGGGAAGGGCCCCTGCCCAGGTAACAGTCTCTGCATACTGATGGCCCCCGGGGAAGGCAGAGGCAAAGCAGAGATGCCCACAAGCTTTTCTTCTTGCAAGGCTGTGCGGAGATAGCGAGGGGAGAGGAGAAGCCAGGGAGAAGAAACGCACACACGCTCCTCTTCATCTCCCACCCCTGCCCTCTCTCAGAAACCTTATCAGCATCTGTGAGAGATCACGTTTGCCCTCTGGAAACGCCAGTGCAGAGGAGCTTCCAGCTCTGAGGATGTCTTGGGTTTCATCTCCTGCCCCGGCCCAGGGGCACCAGGGTGCAGGGGCACCTCGTGCCCTCATACTGTTCACATTTCCCTCCCAGTTCCCACCTCACCCACTCTTCCCACTGCTCCAAGCACAGCCAGGGAATTCACTGATTCCCTGTCCCTTGCTGTCCCACACCCAGCTTTTGGTCCCACACCATTCTGGCGAGGGAGGCAGCTCTCACCCCGCCCCAAGGAACCACAGGCAGGAGACCACCAGTTCCCCACTCCCTTCATGGGTCAGACTTGTCCATCACTCCCTTTTCCCCCTGCAGGGCTCAGAACACGTTTACCATCCCACCCTTCCTGCCTGCCCCCGTGGTGACCCAGGGCTGGCACTCCCGGGAGCCGTGTGTGCCCACGCCAGCCGAGCTGCCCGGGTAATTACAAGATGTTCCACTTCCCTGGGATTACCAGCAGTTTTCCTTCCCTTCCCCTCAATAAATATGGATGCACAGCTGCTGCTGAACAGAACCAGCAGAAATACAGAGGGGCAGGCTGCGAGTCGCTGCTCCCCTCCCTCTGTGCACTCCCAGCACTGCTGCTGTCCCGGATTCCAGCGGGTTGGAGGCGAGGGGGGGGATTGGGATTTTTCTCCCCAAATGCCAGACTCTGGTGTCTGTGAAGACAAAAGAACGCTAACAAACACCTGGGGAAGGAGAGGGGATTTAATAGAAAATGAGGCAGAGCAGCTTCTCCTGCGGCCTCGCCCCAGAGCCTGGAAGGAAGCGTCGAGATTAAAGAGCTGAACACTTCCCATGAAGGCACCACGGGAATGCCACATCCCAGTGCTTCCTCCCGGCCTTTAAAGGCAAGGATATGCTCTGCTCCATTTATTAATCTCCTAATCACTAAATTAATTTCCATCTCAGTTACAGCATGCTCAGAGTCTATTAGTAAATCCTGGCCTGGCTGCTTGGCAACTTTTGTTGTAAGGCTCCTATTAGATCATGTTTCAAACCAGCGAGATGGAGCAGTTATTATCTTAATAAATCCGACATTAAAGGCCCTGCAGTGGGGACGGGAGTGCTCCCGCTGCTCCCAGCCCTGCCTCCAGGCACGCACAGCAAACCTGCAGGGATCCCCCAGCCCCACCCGTGGGGAGCCCACCCTGCACCCCCAGCATCCCGGGGCCGGCTCTGAGCCACCCCGTCCTGCTGCAGACAATGCTGGGCTCCATTCCAGAGCCTGAGGCTGTCGTTCCACGGAGGAACAGCCAGAAGCGTTTGCTCACGGGGCTCTGAACCGCTTTTCCCCCAGCCCTGTTGGGGCAGAGGGGCGCTGGGCAGGTGCAGGGAGGGGCACAGGGGCAGCTCACGGGCACGGACAGGCGCCCTGTGCCCCCCGAGCCGGGCAGGGGCCGTGCCAGCTCTCCCAGCCCCGCTCCCCCCGCGCCGCACGCGGCTCCTCCGGCTCATTGGCGTGAAATTTAATTTGCAGCAATCAGCTGGAGGTGAGGCAGGCGCTGAATTAGCTCGACGTGGCGCTCTCGCCTCCGCCCAGACCCCCTCCCCGGCTGGCAGGGGGGGCACCGGGCCCTGCCTGTGCCCCCACCCCGAGCAGCCCAGTGGGGCCGCCCAGTCAGGGCTGGGCTGGGGCAGCTCAGGCTCCTCCCGGTTCCACGAGCCACGAGGAGGGTGAGTTATGGAGGGGCTGGATGCACACACATTCTGATAAGGAAGAATAATAACTTGTCAAAGATATATATGATATGTGTTTTCTTGCCAGACAGAATATATATTGGGATAATTCATCAACTCGGCCTGGCACTGGCCAGAGAGAGAAAGAAGAGAAAAAGAAACTCAATAAAAAGGAGTCAAAGCAGAAAAACCCCTTGGCACCGAGTGCTGTCTCCCTGCAGGATCCCTCTGCTCCGAGCCGTGTCTGGCAGGGACTCCTGGGCTGCTGCACTGGGCTCTGGGCTGCAGCCCCAGGGATGGTGTCCCACGATCACCACGGCGGGCTGGACACAGCCGAGTCCCAGCCACTCTGTGCCTGTGGAGAGGAGTAAAATGTGAGTGAAAGAAGGAAACACTGGTTTGGGCCAGGGAGAAAATCTAAGTACCAGCAGCCCCGAGTCCCCCAACGCTGCCAAACCCTGCTCTGAGCTCCCAGAGCATCCCTCACGAGGAGGAGTGTGGCACTAACACAGAGCACGGAGGGATGAAGGCTGGCACATCCCAAACCAGCACACCCAGGGACCGTGGGAAGAAGCAGAAGGGGTTTGTAAAGTGATTTGTCAACTGACAAGCAAAAATATATTACCAATTTAGGCCCGTGATTTGCCTGCAACTTTTTTATCCTTGAGATGTTGCTGAACAGATTAAAGTGTCGGCTTTGATCCATGCATTTGGATGGAAACATAAATATTGCTGGTTCTTATCCTCACAGCCAGCACCTGCCCCAGGTGAGCGTGCCAGGGGTGCCCACCCACATCCCACAGCCCTGGCACAGGCAGAGCAGGCAGCTGCCCCTGGGCAGCACCAAGGCAACAGCCCCAGAAATGCCAGGATAGCGGGTGACACCTGGAATTGCCCAATTTCATTTTGTGGGACTTTGGCTGCACCTGCCAATGGTTTAGTGCTGCTGTGGAGCACAGACTCAGCTGGAGGGGCCATCCTGGATACACCTGAGATGCAGGAAGCACCTCCCAGGTGTGGATGTGCCACTGGCACAGTCCCAGCCCCGCAGCCACGCTGGGCACAGCCCCGTGTGGAGCTGCCCCGGCCCCAGCCCAGCTCCTGCTCTGTCCCGGGTGATTTCCTGATGAAGAAACACACAGCACCGTTCCACTTTCAGGCAGGGAAACAAATGAGTCTCTGCTTGCTCCCCTCTCCCGTCTTCCCCTCCTTCCCACCCTCATTTGATCCCACTCCATGTGGCAACATCAAACGAGCGTTGAATATTTTAGCTCCTGTAAAATATTTATATTATAACGCACGGAGGAAATCGCTGGCTTGCAGGCCATGTAAACATATGCCTGGGAACAGCTGCATCCCTGGCAGCACCAGGAGGGGCTGGGGCTGCACAGCTGCTGCACTCCCAGGTATTTCAAGCCCCGAGAAGCCGAGCATCACCTGTGGAGCAGCAGAGGGAGAATCTCGGAGCCCAAGGCTGCCGGCAGCTGCCTAACCCTAAACTTAACACTCATCCCCGAGCAGCTCCTCCGCCCTGTCCCACAGCAGGGTGGGCAAGGGTGGTGCTCTGAACCCCCAGAGGAGCCAGGGGAGGGTGAGGGCCTGCCCTTTGCCCAGCAACTGCAGATTAATTGAGGCCTGCCATTAAAATGTCACTGAGAAAATTATTAAGTTAAGGTAAACCACTTCCACGCGTCAAAAGCAAAGGCAATCAGTCCCAGGCATGTCCCCCTAGGAAATTATGTGGAGTAATTAATCAAAAAGCTAATGAGAAATGTGTTTTCTTTCCCAGCCTAACACCACATCATATTCTTATTAGCCAAGGTTATTACAATAGTAATCATGCATGCTCCGAGTTCAGATTGGGTTTTTTTGCTCCACTGCCACCAATTTAGAAAGCCATTAATGGGAAAGATAAACCCCGATCCACAAACCAGCCCTTTGTGTTTGGGTGCCCAGGGGGGCTCCCTGCCACACAGGGCCTGTGCCCACTGCCAGCCTGGCCTGCCAGCCCTCCCTGGGCAGCCCTGCCCCAAACCAGGGAGCTGCTGGATGCCCTCCTGCTCTGCTCTGCTCCTCCAGCCTTTCCAGGCAGGAAATCAACACCCACACTCCAGCTGAGGCTCTCTACCCACAGAGCCAGGGTGAGGAAACAGGGATTTGTGATTTGTGAGCAGCCTGCTCATCCCTTCCCAAACCTATCCTGCTTATTCAGATGCTCAGAAGGACCCCAGTTATCCCATAAATCTGGCTGCAGGCAGGTAATGTGCTGCTGCAAGGGGCTCTCCCTGGGCCCAGCTCGGAGCGCAGCCACCTGCCAATCTCAGCAGCCCGAAAATGCACTGTCAGCACCCAGCCCAGGGAAACCAGCCCTGCTTGATATTCAGCATTAAATAATTCAGCCCCTACAGAGAGACGGGGGAGAAGAATGAGCCTGACAAAAAATATAAAGATTTCCTATGCCCTGTTAAAAATGCATTGACCTGATTAGCTCACTGGCAGGATGCTGAGCCACGCCAGCGCCGAGCAGGGAATCCCAGACTGCAGTGGCAGCGGCACAGAGAGGAATCTCACTCTCCAGAGTGCAGCAGCACCTTCTCTGCTTTTTTTGTGCGTGTTTCCCGGTTAAATCTCCTTTCCTTGCTTACACATACATGACACATGGGAGACGTTGCTGGAGGAGGCCCTTCCTACACAGAATCAAAGAATCATTTAGCTTGGAAAAGACCTCCAAGATCGTCGAGTCCCACTTCTGACTGATCACCGCGCTGCCAACCAGCCCAGAGCACCGAGTGCCACGTCCTGCTCTTTGATGTCCTTGCCCAGGGGCGTCCCACACCCTCCCCGTGCAGCCCTGGCAGCTCCACGGGCAGAGGGTCGGAGCGCCCACCCGACCCTGGGGACCCTGTTGTGCCCCGAGCAGCCACCCCGGAGCCTCCCCCCCGCTCAGGAATCCCCACAGCCTCCCAAGGA
>VZRZ01001929.1:0-13913 GCA_013398175.1 Climacteris rufus | reverse complement strand
CCCTGACATCCTTACGTGATTTCCCTGTCAAACGCTTTCATGTCTTTGGGGCATTTTGGGCAATTCCTCTGTAAGTGCCCAGGGTCACCCCAGTAATGACAGCTAAACGTTCCCATGCACCTTGCTGGTTTCTCTGTTGTTGTTTCTCTCAGGGCCCCTGACCACTTTGCTGAGTACTGTCCCGACCCCTTTCCTTTCTGGATTCCCCCTCCTTTGCTGGTGGATTCTGCTTCTTTCATGGTGGCAATCATGATTTTCTCTTTGGCTTTTGCTTTTTCTTTGTCCCTTCAGACATACACCTTCTGGGCTTCCTTCAATAATTCCTGCAAGTCCCTGTCCTGCCAGTCTTCTAATTTTTCTAATTTCTTACTAATGTCTGGCCAGGAATGAGTAACAAAATTCACCTTGAGTACCACCTGTCCCACTGGGCTACAGGAGTCGACACCAGAAAATTGTTGTATTGTTCTTCTGAGTCTTTCCAACCATTCAGTGGGGGTTTCATCTTTCCCTTGTCGGCTATCGAATGCCCGAGTTGCATTCTGTCCGCTGGGGGCTGCCTCTTTAATTCCTCTTAAAATTAGGTTTCAAAAATCAGCCATGTGCTGTTTACCTTGTGGCTGATTCTGGTCCCATTGAGGATTCCAAAGAGGCAAGTTCTGATCAGCTGGGGCTCCTTGTTGATTCTCTCTTTCCCATATTGTCATCCCTGCTACTCTAATCATTTGTCATTCTTCTGGGGTGAATAAGATACCCACAACGGACTTCATTTCTTCCCCTGTTTATATATTTGGCCCCAGGAATTGGTCAAACTGCTCTGCCAGACCCAAGGGGTCTTCTAACAATGCTTTCATTTCCTTTTTCAAACTCCTTACCTGTGCAGAGCTAAAGGGAACATTTACAAATCCAATTCCTCCCTGTGATCCCCCCAGAGGAACTTCTCTTAAAGGAAACAACTTTCCCTCTTCCCTTTCCTCTATTACTCTCGAGCGCATAACTCGGTGGTGTTGGGGGGGGGGCTTCCTCTCCCTGTGGCCAGGGTCCCTCTTCTGGCANGACCCAAGGGGTCTTCTAACAATGCTTTCATTTCCTTTTTCAAACTCCTTACCTGTGCAGAGCTAAAGGGAACATTTACAAATCCAATTCCTCCCTGTGATCCCCCCAGAGGAACTTCTCTTAAAGGAAACAACTTTCCCTCTTCCCTTTCCTCTATTACTCTCGAGCGCATAACTCGGTGGTGTTGGGGGGGGGGCTTCCTCTCCCTGTGGCCAGGGTCCCTCTTCTGGCAGAGCTTCCCCAGCAGTGGGGTTATAGGTGGAGGTAGATGGTCTAAAGGATCCCATCTGCCTCCCTCTGGCTTTGTTTTATCCTCCTCTACCTTCAAGATTTTTGTGGGTTTTACCTCTAATCCCTTCCAGCATGCGGCATATTCACATTCTTCCAGGTTATAAGGCTTCTTTTCGTTAACATATACATTTAATGCCTGGCATATCCAACTTTCACCGGAACCATATTTTGGCCAGCACAGATTATCCGATCTAGTTTTTCTTTCTGCCCACACCATCATACAGAAATTTATAATTTTATCCTTTTCCTTAGTAATGCTAGACTCATCCCAGTTCCTTATCATAACCCCCCAGTGGGCTAGCCGGTGGTATGTCCACTAACACCTTTTTGTTTTTCTTAGAATCTGTCTTATTTGCTTTTTGTCCCATGTTGCTTACCCTCCTAACCGTTAGACCACTTCTTATACACTTTTATTAGTCTCCTATTTACCTTTCAAACAGTTCTCTCACCTTTGGATAAGAAGACAGAACTACACAAAAAAGAACTACTCTGCAAGCTGAACCCTAATCAAACAGAACCGAAACATCGATACAACTGATTTCTCACTGATGACACTACCGTAAATATATACTACAAAACCAAACAAACAGAACTAAACTCCAACAAAACCGAATCCCCAACAATCTGCACTACAAAGTCAAAAATCCCTCTATTTTAGGAAACTTAGTTTTAATCAGATTTCCCAGTGGACTATCCAGGAAATCTCTCCCTCAACAAGGAGTCGCACCCCCATGTGTTTTGACTCTTAAAAATCAGAATCCCTACCAAGGTGTTTCAACTCCTGAGAGCTCCTGTCTGAGGATTTCTACCAAGGCATTCAATTCCTAAGAATTCCTGCCAAAGGACCTCCACCAAGGTGTTTTAACTCCTAAGGGATCATTTTTGGGGGATCATTCAGCATGTTTCTCTCACCTCGCTCGGTCACTGGCTGTTCCTCTCGCAAGGGGATGGAAACACAGTTAAAAGGGCTCCACATTCACTTCACGGATCCGGACTGTCCAGTCCATGTCTCACACATACATCATTCAATTTCCCCTTCAAGCCCCCCGCACAGTACTTACAATGTCCTTTTCTTGTTCGAGTCTTTGTATGTACAAGAATTATGGGTAATATTTCCGCAGTTCTTCAGGGAGCTGAGCTCAAAAAAAAAGTTTCTTTGCCTTTGTTGCACAATTTAAGACCTGTTACTAATTACTGCCTGCTAATGCCCACTGTTCTCCTGGGTTACAGAATACTGTGAGAGGCATCCCCCTCTTCCAGGAAAAAGCAGGATTTAGCAGAGATTTTTCATACATTGGGGTCACCAATTGTTATAAATGATATAAGAACTGAAAATTCATGAGTATAATATTGAGCCTTTGTTTGTGGGACAAAGTCAAAACGCAGATCTGTGGACGCTTAACAAGGAAATCTTGTCAGAGGCTCAAGTACATTCACCTCACTGTGCACTTAAGCACTTTTTCAAACCCATTACACATTCATTAAGTTCAGAAGGTAATTTACACTTCACTCAACTCCCCCCTCTCCATCCCTGCCTCTCTGCCAACATGATGCCTTCTCAGGTCTCAGGTGTCTATTAACTTTTTATCTCAGTTTGACGTAATTTGTAGTTAGGGTCAATCAACAGTTTTCTCGGGGAGTGTGAATTTTGACGAGATAACAGATTTCCTTGAATACATGCAGCTGTCTTTCTTTGTTTCTTTGAGATATTTTGGTTCTCAGCTCTGTGGCTTGTCAACTTAAGAGACATTTACTACCATATATTTCTTACTGCACTTTCTAACATGCGACAACTATTTCAAGTTATAATTCACTCTAATCTTGTTTCTATTTAATTGTATTTTACCTTAACACTGGCTTTATATGGTACGTTATTGCTTACTACTTTTAATAATAATACATTATCATCTGCCTTAATACTATTTCTACATAATACATTGTCACTTGCAAATGCCTTATTAATGCATGCTAAAGCCAACACTATCATTAATCCATTTATCACACCACCATCCCCACAGCTTCCCCAGTCCCCTCAGCATGCAGAATCCCCCTCAGACTGCCCAAATCCCCTCAACCCTGCTGCCTTCTCTCAGACCCATGCCCCCCCACCCCCCATCCCCACAGTGCTGCCATCACCATTGTCTTTTCAGAGTGTCCCCTCAGCCACCTCAAGACCCCTCAGCTGCCCCCAGACCCCTCAGTATCACTCCTTCTGCAGCTCCCCCATCTCTTCAGTGCCACCATCCCCTGCAGTCCCCACGCCACCAGCAGCTCCCACTGTGTGGCGGCGTATGTGGCAAAAGCCACAGCCCCACAGGCTCAAGACCGGAGGGCACAGCCTGAGGTTGCCACAGTCTGAGGCATAATCCTAGCTCAGGGTAAGTTTTTGGTTCACCCCCCAGCGTCCCTTGTACTTTAGTTTACATGTTTCAGTTTATTGGTTGGTTGCTACATTACCTAATGTTCTGTATAAGGTTATGTTCTGGAAACTTCGTTGCAGTTCGGTTCTCTATTGGTTATATGTTAATCCTTGTACCCCCATTGATACTTTCCCCTGCTTGTATCCCCATAAATCCCCTGCTGTCTCTAAGACCTAGCCTTTGGTTGCTGAAGCCTTCAGCTCTCCCGGATCCCTGCGCCGCCTCTCCTGGACCCCGGATCCTCTCCTGCCTTCCCTGCTGCTTCTCCCAGGAAATAAAAGAGCTGGAAATCACTCCAAGGCCCTTCTTCGTCCTTGCCTGTGCCTTCACCATCAGGCCGGGGCTCTCTCTATCACAGAGGAGCCAGCATTAAAAAGCTGCCGGAGGACGCCCTGTGTTTGGGGAAACTGCAAGCTGCAGCCCCCAGGAAACCAGGCTCACTCCCAGAATAACGCTGAGTAGCCTTGAGCAGGCCCCCGGAGCCAGTGTTACCACTGCTCTCATGAGGGTGGGACAGCTGGAGCCCAGGATGAAATGTGCTGCTTGGCCCAGTCCAGCAGAAAAAGAAAGAGGTGAAAGGGTGGCACAGCAGGCACGGAGGTGAAAAAGGCAGTACGTACCTTTACAAATATCAATATACCTATCTAAATAGCCATAGACCTACAACTATTTAAAAATAATTATGCATATGTACATACATATATACACACACACACATATATATAAATAACTACATAAGCATAAAAATATACCTATGTCCCTATAAAAATATAACTATATATGTAGCAACCCCACCTGCATTTTCGTGTGCTCTCTCTTGTTGCTTCCTTGGGAAAGCACCCCTTCTCCAAAGGCACATCTGCCAGCAGATGGGGATCTAAGAAGAAAAGGGAACACAGAGAAAATATCTGTCCTTGAGTATCTTTCACATGGAGCAATTTTACTTCTACCAGGGACTATGAAATATGGCCTGAAAAGCAGGTTCCAATTACAGGATTTGAGGTCTGCTCTTTAAAAATTTAGGAATTCTTCTAAGGTTTCAAATCTTCAAAAGAGAAAACCACAATCCAACCAATTAAAGCAAAGAGCGCCCGTTCTCCAAGATCTTTATTTACCTGTGCATTCACTGCTGTGGAGACCAATTGTCAAGTGCTCATTATTCTAAACCCCTGCGGAAATTCGGTGGAAACGCCCATTCTGCTTGTGCCATACTATCACGAGACAAGTGAGAGCTTCAGACAAGCCCTACCTTAGCCTCATATTTTTGGCAAGAGCTTAATTTTAAGAAATCACTCTGGCCCGCAAGTTCTAAGGATTGCAGATCAGGTCTATTTATAAAATGAATTCTTTATTAAACAGTCAGGAGGTAACAGATGAAAGATCTTACTCAGAGCTACTACACAGTATAAAACCGAAAAATCTATTAGTAGATTCCATTAAAAACAGTGCACAATATCATGGAACCTATATTAAAGCTAGCAAAAGTGATAGCACCGATTAGGAGTCAAAAGTAACGTAGCACCAAAATGACGATAGTGTACAGTCCTTTCACTCAACCTCCAGAAGAGTAACCAGAAAGCAGGCATCCCTGCTCTGAGGAGAGACTCCATGCATTCCCAGAAAAACGTGCAGAAGATTTCTGCTTTGTGAAGGTTTGGTGTAGCTCTTATAGTTTGTAAAGTGAGGTGTCTGCCAGTCAGAAGCCCAGCTTATCTTTCCAGGTGTCACTTCAACACTAAGATGTTTACTGGCAGTTGGGCCATACCAGACTGATGTTAACCCAGATGGCACCAAAATAACTCAGTACAAGACAGCTTGTCCTGTTTGGCTTATCTCACTGGTTAACAAGCAACAAACAAGCTCTTGGGGTGGGGGGAGGAGAGGGAGAAGGGGAGGTGCTCTGCTACACATACCTCTCCTTTTATTCCTACAAGGCCCAAGCACCTCAGAGTTGACAGAGCTGGTGCCAAGAGCCTACAGAAAACTCGTGGTGTGACACAGAGGACAAACAACAGACTGCTTACTGGAAAATTACCTCAATCCACACCAAAATGAGGGTGTTTCCAATATTAGGCGAGATCTTGCAGGTCAAGACAGTGAACAAGTGTCCCCATAAAGTCATAGCACTGCTAATGGCATTCACAGGAACTTCAGTCTCTCAACAGAGACATTCCTACCTCAGGAAAAGAACTCCAGTCCTCCTCCTTTTTCCAAATGGACAAAGAGGCTTCAGTCCTTACTTAAGGTTTGAACTGATGGGCATTATGAGATGAATTACAGAAAGGCATCATCTGCCCTTTGAAATGAGCAACAGCTTTTCCAACCCTACCACCAGCTCTAGGATGAGCAGCTGGGAGGGAAAGAGCTCCCTACAAGGTCTGCAGGCTGCACCAACTCTACCTCTAGAAGGAATCCAAAGTGCTCTCTGTCTCCTCATAGCTCTCACTAATCTGGGGACATCTTGGTCTTTTCTTTCGTTCCCAGATTTCTGAATTGTGAATCCTTTGGCCTCATGTACTGCTGCTTGTTCTTAATGCGTGGCTCAACATAGATATTAGCAGACTGGAAACAAACTCTGTCAGTGATTTGAGAAAAAAAAGCTTGGACTTCTGCACTAAATTCATCAGTTTGGTGGATTTTTCTCTGTTGCTTCATTCACCTCATTCCTCAGTGCTGTCTCTGTAGCACTGTCACCCTCCAGCAAACAGTGATGGATGTCAGCTCAAAATTATGCCATCCAGGTTTCTGATACAACTCCCAGAACTTCAGGTTTTATTTGCTAACCTAATTTACATGCTCATACACAGAAGGGTAACTAGCATAAGCCTGTCAGTGTCCCTGCCTTCACTATAGTCTTTACTCCTACCATTGTTGTATTTTCTGACTCTTTTTTACCTGTATTTCCTGTACTCTGCTTTGCACTCATCCAGAACCTGTCTGCACTGCATTCTTTGCCTGTAAAAGCAAAGGTGCTGGTGTCCGGGTTTTAAACCAACAGCAAAGAAAAACAGAGACTCATCTCTCACACTTCTCAGCTCAAAAGATAGCATTACCCCCCAATGTGGTGCTTGCTGTTGAAAATTGACAAACAAGCTGCTCCAAGTCTGCTGTCGAGGCAGCCATAAAACCTTTGTCATTCAGTTTCCTGTCCAAAAGTGATCCACTCTGTTCCAAAGACAGGGACTTGTTCTCTTTTGGCAAACCGCTGGTTGTGCTCTGGATGGAGAGAGCACATCCACTGCAGCAGCAGTCATTCCAACTGGGTTTGCAGGGGACAGTCTTGAGTAATGATGATGTTTCTCTTTCAAAAGCTATTGTGCCTGCCCTTGGAAACACTGCCCTCCTAGTGTTGGAGCAGCAAGGTCTTCCTCTGGACAGCACTCACTATTCCTCTGAAATCTGTGAATCTTTGGGAGCACTTTTCTTTTGTGCATAACAACATCTGATCATTAACTCTGAGCCTCCTGTTTCTTTTTTCTCTCTCAGTGCCTGCAAGGACTGGCTTTCCTTCATTCGCACCGGGTGATCCACAGAGACATCAAAAGCGACAACATTCTTCTGGGCCTGGATGGATCTGTCAAGCTGGGTGGGTATCCTTGGTCAGGCTCAGCGTTCCGGGAATGCCGTGTGGGGCTGCTTTTGAGTGGCTTCCAGGTGCCTGGCAGGGGTGCTCGTGAGAGCGCACGGAGCACTCCTGCAAGCTGAGGGCACGGCTGCAACGTGCTGAGAGGCCTAGAGGGAATAGGGTGTCAGGAGTAGCTTTGGTTTGTGTGTGTTCCTTCCAGAGGGAGGGAGTGAGAGCATAACGCTGCAGGTGAATGACGAAAAACCATGGTGTGAAACATGGGGGTTTGTTTAAGTGGACAATTCCTGATTTGCTTGGCTGCAGCCCTGAGGTAAGAGAGCAAAGCCGACTTTCCAGCCGGGCACACACACTGCTGGATGCGCACACAGCCTTCGCACCCGTACTTGGAGCCTTCTTCCTGTTGAGCTGAAGAGACGGACCGACCGCAATACCCCGGGCAATGCAGCTTCATTGCAAGGGATTTGACGCCCTTGAAGGTACAAAGCAGCCACAACGCGGAGCTCTTATTTCCCAGACCGAGAAGTCATAGCGCCCCCGGTCCTGCACACCCTCCTCCAGGCACCGTGTGCAGGCACAGGAGCTGCAAGTCCCCATCCCCGTGGCACGTACGGACACCCAGGGGGACACAGCTCCCGGTTCTGTGTGACCGTCCCCCTGCCCTGCACGCACACAGGCAGCAGCACCTTCCCCTCGCCGCAGGGGCACACGCACACGGAGCCTCTCTCCTCCCCGCACGTCCCAGCCCCGCTTCCCCGCCCGCCCGGGCACACGGCAGGAGCCGGCACCGCTTCCCTCCGCAAGAACGAGGAGCGGGGGCCTCGGAACACACTCACACACGCTCAGCACCTGCGGGCGGGGCGGGAGCGGGAGCCTCCCCAGTGCGTCCGGGCTGCCCGGGGAGAGGTTTGGCGCCAGGCGGAAGGTCCGGGAGCAGCAGAGTCCGGGAGAGGCAGCGAGAAGGAATGCGGGAGAGCTGCGAGCCTGGGGAAGGGGGGAGAGCCCGGGACAATGGGGAAAGCCCGTGATAATGGGGGGAGCGCCTGCGAGAGGGGGCCTCTGCAACAGGGCTGGGAGAGGGCGCGGGTCAGCGCGTTTCCGGAGAGAGCGGCTGCGGGGAGGGACGCAGTGCCTGTCGGACACGCAAAAAACTGCTCGGCAGCCCAGAGGCGGTGGCAGGACATTCCTGCCCGTTCGCTGCGGCGATGGGCACCATTCTCGTTCGCGGCCATCCCAGGTGGCGCAGATCGTGGGTCGCTTCTCAGGCCTTGTTACGATCTGCTTCTTAAAGTTATTAGAAATGCCTCGGCCCGAATTAAGGTGCAAATGAGACCGTATGCCTGTGTCAATCATATGGGCTTTATTTAACAGCAAATAAGAGAGACAGAGAGAGAGAGAGAGAGAAAGGAAGAGAAAGAAATAGAAGAGAGGTGGGGGAATAGCAAGACAGTGACAGAGACAGATTAAAGAAAATATCACCACTCTGTGGATCCCAGTAATGTCCTGCTGATCGTCTCCAGCTGCTCTTCTTGGTGGTGAGGGTCACCCGACAAACACAGAATCCGATGGATTAATATACGTTCAGCTGAGGTGAGAATGGCCAGGTATCTCCGCGGAGCAGGGGCAAATTTGACACTGTCTCGTGCATCAGCCCCTGAATCTGTTGCGTCACTTTGCATCACGTGCAGTCCTGTGGTGCAAGGCCTCAGAAATGAATCTGGGGAGCCCTTCGGGGGGCCTTTGATGGATTATGATGCTGCTCAGCTGCCTCTCACATGAAAGTCCCGTGGATGTGGCCTTCCCAGAGCTGGGAGTTTCATAGCTGAGATAGTTTGTGTAAGAGAGGATGAGTTCACTGCCTCTGACCAGAGGTTACACCACATACCTGAAACCTCCTCCTCCCCCCTCAGTTGCAGGGGAAATCTGTGCAAACGTGCTCTCAGTAAATGGGTCTGTGGGCTATGGCCTCTCCCACCCCGGACCCAGCCAGAGATGCTGCTCAGTACAGTTGCTGGGTTTGGCTTTCTTGTGGATGCATTCTTTTCCCTCAGCCTTGTTTACTTCTCCCTAGACTTGAGATGATTGAACAATAGTGTTCCTCATTATCTAATCTAGGTGGCTTAACTCACAGTCCAAAGTTCCAGTCATGCATCTTCAGGGACGGGTGAGCTTCGGTGGTCGTAGTTTCTTTATACGTTTTTTTGCTGTAATGGGCAAAATTTCATACCAATGTTTAAGGCATGAATTATTGCAGTCTCTGACAGGTGCAAAGGTTGCCTGTGCCTGGTGTGTCAGAGCTTCGCCTCTGTCTTGTTTGGTTTTGTTCCTTAGTTTTTATTTTGTTTTGTTGGGAGGGAGGACGTTGGGAGTTTTTTTGCATGCATGAATGCGAAACTTGGGCATCTAAAGGAAGTTCCTTCTGTAAGGGTTATTGAAGGGACTGGCCTTCACTCAGCAAGATGTCAGCGAGAGACAACTGAGTCATTAGTCAAGAGGAACAGTAATATTATGTGGGTGACTCCTGTCTGAAATTCAGAACCAAAGTAGCTAGGATCAGTAAGAAGATACTGAAGAGTGAAGATTCTAATCCTTGGGTGCAGTATTGTATGGGGCACTGGCAGGACATTCCAGGTCCGTTTTGTTGCATTTGCTATTTCATAGCAGTTTTGTGGCACAATGCTGGCTCAGAGGTGGGAGGCAGGTGTGCCTGGTGTCAGTGCTCCTTCTGCAGCAGTACAGAGCTGGTTCCCTTGGTGCGGTGCAGACAGATCAATATGGCAGAACACAAATATGGCAAAGAAGAGCAGGCATCCCCTGGGCAGTCTTCCTGTAGCCTGACCAGAGGGGAAGCCATACTGGATCTGATGGTCACAAACCAAAGTGAGCTAATCAGGGAGGCCAAGATGGGAAGCAGCCTGGGCGGTAGTGATCATGCACTGGTGGAGTTCACAGTCCGGAGGGAGATGAGTCAGAGAAAGAGTAAAGCCTTGTCCCTGCATTTCAGGACAGCAAACTGCCAGCTCTTCAAGGAGTTACTCAATAGGATCCCTGGGAAAGTGCCCTTAGCATCACAGGAGTGGAACAGACCTGACACATTTTTAAGAACACCTCCCATAGAGTGGAAGAGCCTGCGATCCCCAAGGATCTTGCAAGGAAGGCAAGAAACCATCAGGGATGAGTAGGAAACTGTTGGTCAAAGTAAAAGGCAAGAAACACATACACAGGCAGTCGGAGCAAGGAAAGATGTCCAGCAAAGAGTAAAAGAAGGCAGTCTCGTTGCACAGGAATGGGGTGAGAAAGGTCAAGGCAAAGATGGAGATGAACTTGGGAAGGATGCAAAGAATAACAGGACAGGCTTCTAAAGATGTGCCAGCCAGAAAAGGAGGATCAAAGATAACCGTACACCATCTGGTGAGCAAGGCTGGCAAACTGACTGCCTGGCAAAAGAGGAATGGAAAATAGATAGTAAGTCACCGTACTTTGTAATTCACAGGAGGATAGAAGAGAAATGGATGACTTTATGCTCTCACAGGGCCCTAATATTCCACTCTAGCAGAAAATAAAGCTATTCAGATCCAAGGTTCATCTTATACAGACTCAGAAATCAGAGAGGAGAAGGATTTAAGAGCTGTATTTTCCTACACAAATGTGTTTTGCAGCTTAGCAGGCCTCTGCCATCTCAAGCTCTCAACTCCCTTGCAAATTCCTCTGTTTCCTGCATCCACGGGCTGAACTCCTGTTCTTTACCTGCTCCCTTCTCCTGTTAGCCGTGGCACTTGCTGGCTCCTTGCTGGGGTGCTTTATGATGATGTCTGGAACAAAGGGATGGAGGAGAATTCCACAGAACCTGCACTTTCTATCTTTTTCCCTGTTTGGTGCTTGCAAGTGTCTGCAGTAAAAATGGGGTTTGTGGTTCTGTGACATACAGGGGACAGAAAAGAAAAGACTAAGTTAGCTCAGAAAAACCAGGATCAATTTACTCAGCTCCTGCAGGCTGGAGATTAGAGTGCGGCAAACGATTTAAAAATGTGCTACTATCCAGCACATATCCACCATGGGCAGAAAACTAAACCCCACATCCATTGAGGAATGTGACCTTGCAGGTTTCCCACGAGACAGAGGGTGTAGGTTTTTGCAAAGGCACGAGGAGCCCAGTGTTGGGCAGAGAACTTTTCAAGAGAAGAAACACCAGACTAAAATGACAAGGTCGGAGTACAACATGATACCCTGTTGATCAGGGTGGTGATAGCAGTCCAGGTAAAATGTGTCTACAGTCTGTTGGAGTGATGATCCTGAGGAAAAAATTTGGTCTGTCCCTGGAGATTCAGTGGAATTTGTGGAGTTCCTTTCCTCTGGAAAACCCTTGGAAGTCGGTATCTCGTGTTGTTTTCCCCACTCCTTTTATGCAGGTAGGATGTTCAGTTCCTCCCTTTTGGGGCAGGGCAGGATTATGTCATTTATGAATCATTCCAGGAGGCCTTGATGGCCCATTAGTGAATATGACCCCCACCACAGAGTAGCTGCTGCTTCTCAGGAGATCTTATCAGGGCTCATTATTGTGAAGATAAAGAGGCATCACTCTGCCTTCAGGGTTGTGTCTCTTTTCTTCCTTATCCAGTGCCCAGCTGGCAGTTTTGGAGGGTGTGGGGTGCAGTGGTCAGCTGTTGTGAGAGACCTGTCATTAACTAGTCATTGAGACGTGATGGAGATGCTGATAGAATACATTCCTTTGGTTACACCTTCGTGTAACTCAAGACAATGAAATTCAAGTGGGCAATGGAGACAAAGAAACCTGCTGCACACACATCACCCTGCTGCTGCCGTGCTGTGATACCTCAAAGAAGCACTTGGGGCCTGTGCTGCACCTGTGGCAGCTTCCCTGGGCACACCTGTGAGGCACAGAGATCTGCCTGTCAGTGACAGAAAGAAAGAAGGAAAATTCAGAAGCATCCTTGCCTCTCCTCTCGCTGCTAAACAAGTTTTACTGTTCCTCATCAAAAGAAAATGCAGATTTTCTGTGCATCAATGGCAGCTTACTGCACCTGCAGAGCTGAGAGGCTTTTTCCCCTGCTGCTGTGCTGCAGGCAGATTTAGCAGCATTACCTTACATGGAAATACATGGAGGGACCAAAAGCAATTGGTTACTTCGTGCCACTTAATCTGAAAGGTCAAAAATCTCAGCAGACATGGATGGAAGAGACTCACACCCTCCCTCTTTGGTGTGTTGACTCACTTGTGAGCGGCACAGCTTTCCGTGATGGAGAATAACACCAAGGGGCAGCTCCCACCCACTCTTCTGGCCTCAGGCCGCAGGGCTCCACTGACGTGCTGGTTTCATGGGGAGAAGGGTACGGAGGCACTGCCGCATCACCCCAGAAAGCGTCCAAGGAGTTTGCTCCCAGGTTCTGCCTTGCAGGCAGACGGCTGGCAGGGTGGGAACACCGAGTGCCGGTGTCAGAGCAGGGTTCCACACAGCATCTGGTAGGTTAAAGTAGTGACGAGGGTGGAGAGGCATGAGGGGTCTTTTGTGTGGAGTTCCAAGTGTTTATTGCTTGAAGGGATCCAGGGATGAAAGACAAAAACAATGGAGGGTCCAGGGGGTTTATACAAGGAGAAAAAGGGGCGGAGAGAACATCATGAACCAATAATCTGAGGGGAACAGGGTGGAGCGAAGGTAGGGTGACAAGGGATGAACCAATGAGAAAGTGGTTAGGTGGGGAAGGAGGACTGGGAGCCAATAGGGAATCAAACAGGGGAGAACTTTGTAGAACAGAACCATACAGGCGAGAAAGAGGGAGGAGAGTTGCAGGGCAAATTGCAGAGTGAAAATCTGCATGCAGGCACCGAGCACTGTGGGCCTCACCACGGTCTCACCATAATCTGAGAGGGATTAATTCCCCAAGTGGTGCCACCACTGAATAGCTCTCCATATTGGTGCCCTATCGACCGGCTCATTATTGAACCGGGCCACCGCAACACTCCACCAGCACCCGCTTTGTAAGTGACCGTTTCTGCTGGGATAGAAGCCAACCACCAAATTCTCCCTGACTT
Organism: Climacteris rufus; assembly: GCA_013398175.1. Lineage (NCBI taxonomy): Eukaryota > Metazoa > Chordata > Aves > Passeriformes > Climacteridae > Climacteris > Climacteris rufus. The sequence continues at coordinate 515 of VZRZ01001929.1, read as the reverse complement.
CAGTGGCAGTAGCATCAGTGGCTGCATCGGATCCCTCAGTCTTGGACTGGGCTGGACAAATGACATGCAAATGACACTGCCCCTAAAGGACGTGACTTTGGAAACAACCACCTGCCGCTGTCTCCTCTTCTTTGCACTAAGGTCACACCAGTGTGAGGTACCGGACAGCCCTCAGTGCCACATGGGACTGCAGATGAGAGGCCCTGGGCTCTGGGAGTTATGTCCAAATGGAGGGGGAACTCACTCTCCAGACTGAGCTTCCAGAACTGTGAACAGGCAGCTCAAAGGGAGACAAATGAGGTCTCCTGCACTTTAGCTGTGCCAGCTACACAGTCCTGGGTAGCAGCCGCCGAGCACAGGAACAATGGAAGGCACAGAAAGCGGGGCAAAACCAGTCAAGCACAGAGACTCTTTGTGACTGCTGAGCCCCAGATGGCCCCTAAGTGTTGCATCACCCACCAGTCCTTGTCTGTTGACGAAGAGCAGGTGCAACGGGCACCTTCCCTAGCTGGCTC
>VZRZ01001928.1:32285-55842 GCA_013398175.1 Climacteris rufus | reverse complement strand
GGGCGGAGCGCGGGGCGGAGCGCGGGGCCGGCCCGGGGCTGCGGATGCTCCCGGTGGCAGCGGGGCGGGCGCCAGCCCGGCTCTGCTCATCCGCAGCCGGCAGCGGCACCGCCACGGAGCCTCCGCCACCGGCTCCTCACCGCCGGTACCGGCACCGCCACCCGGCCTGCTATCCCGGCACCGACATCAGTCCCTGGATCCCGGCAGCAGGACAGACCGGCCTCCAGCGTCACTGGCACCGACACCGGCACCGTCACTGGCGCTGGCACCGGCACCGGCTTTTCCTCCCCGGCACCGCGTCCGGTCCGCCCCGCGTTATCCTCCCCCGGCACTGGGACCGCTCCGGCTCCCCGGCACTGCTCGTCCTTCTCCATCACCGGCACCCACCGACCCTTCCCGGCTCCCGGGCCCCCCGGACCTGCCGCAGGTACGGGCGCTGCGGGGCGCGGGGCGGGCGGCGGGGCCGGGCAGCCCCGGTTTCCCCAGCGGGGTTGGTGGGTGGGACTGGGGGTCTCCTCAAGCACCCCCAGGGCTCTGGGGATGGGTGCGGGCTGAGTCTCGGCGGGGACCACCCGCTCGCTGCCCCGGGCGAGCAGAGCCGGGATCACGCGTGGGGAGCCTCCCACGGGGGGGATGCGGGGTCCGGTCGGGTCCGCCGTGGGCGCGGGGGGTCCCGGAGAGGCGGAGGGGGCAGCCCGGCATGGGGCAAGGCGAGGGCTTTGAAGGTGAACCTTGGCAGCTTCCAGAGGGGATGAGCTGCTGCAGCTTCCTTCCCTTTCCGAAAATCAGCCCAAATCCCTTCTTTTGTAGTTTATCCAAAACCCCTGGGCTGAGTCCCCGAGCTCAGGCTCTCACGGAAAGGGCACAGGAGGCAGAATGTTGTCCCTTTTGGACCAAAAGCGGGCTCTGGCTGTGCTGCCGTGTCCCTGCGGCCGCAGCGCTCGGGTGGATCCCCGCGAACGCCCAGGGACGTGGCCGGCGGCCGGAGCTCCCCCCGGGGCTGCGGGAGCCGCCGGTGCCGCTGCCCCGCGGGTGCTGCCGCTTTCAATTAGGTCAGGATTCATCCCGGGCCGCGCTCCGGCCCCGGGGATTGCTGGCCCGGGGCAGGCGGAGGAAGGGGCTCGGGGGGCCGGGGATGCGCCGCGTCACCGGCACCGCTCGGAGGGAGGGGACGCGCTGCTCTGAAAGCGCCTCCCGTAAGATCGGCCGAGATCAGAGGAGCGGGATGTCAGCCAGAGCTCCAAACAGGCTCCAGGGCGCTGCACACCTTGGCGGGGAGGGGTTCCAGGCGGGGGAAGGAGCCGCAGCGGCCGCCGGGGCTCGGCAGCATCATCCGCCCCGTGTGTGCTGCTCACAGCAATTCCAGCAGCCAGGATGGGCCGGTGGGGATGGGATGGGTGTTGGAACTGGATGGATCCTTCCCCATGGCTGAGAGCTCCCGTGAGCTGCCAGGGCCGTGCCGTGAGGGATGTGAAGGTTTCGGGAAGAAGAGCAGAGGTTGGGAATGGCTGGGACACGGGAGCAAAGCAAAGTCCGTGGAGAGGCAGGCTGGGCTCAAGCCCTGGGGTGCACAGGGTGATGGAGAGGCCTGGGGAGCGGCTCCTGGGGCTCTCAGCACCCTGCTGCAGCCATTCCCGAGGTGCCCATCGCTCCCCCAGCAGCCTGAAACCCACCCCAGCATCCAGCACAAAAAGCTCTGAGCAGGAGCAGCGTGGATGTGGGGCAGAGGATGGAGCTGGGATCCCACTGCCCAAACTGAGCTTGCAGAATTCCCTCCAAGCTCTCCCTGATCTCAGGACAATGAGGAGCACTCCAGGGACAGCGGCAGAGCCGAGGCAGCCACGTTCTGTCACGTTTTGTGCACTTCACTGCAGGGGCATTTCCAGCTCCTTGGCCCAGGAGGAAAGTCCTGCCGTGGTGCCACATCCCTGCCACCCTCACCAGCCACAGAGGGCTGAGGGAGGCTGGTATTGCCATGAACTCCCTGATTCTGCAAGCAAAGCAAACACCGGGCAGGCAGTGCCCCCCTGGGGGCTCAGAGCTCCCCCCGTGCCAGGCTGGGCTGAGCCAGCTCCTGCTGCCTTGGCCCTGTGAAGGGGCTCTTTTGGGGGTGATGCCCCAGCTTGTCTCTGTCAAGATGTGATTTTGAAGCAAAGCTGGGAGCAGGGAGTGGGATTTTGGAGCTGGAATCCAGCAGAGAGGCTCCCTGATGGTCGTGGCTTTGGTGTTTCCACACAGAGCCAGGGGGTCACTGTCTTTAGGGGTCTTGTGTCCCTGCCCTGCAGAGATGTGACTGTGCTGGGTGGGTGTTCCCAGCACTGCTCCTCACGGGACACCCCACAGCCCCAGTCCCTTCTGGGGCTGCCCCAGGACAGGCAGGATCACCCCGAGAGCTCTTTGCTGCCACCTCCAAAGCCACCATCCTCCCCATTGCCCCAGCACCCAGACGAGCCACATCACTTGGTGAAACCCCTTGCACATCCAGTTTATCCTGTAGAGAGCAAAAAGATTCCCACAGGCTGGGGACGAGCTCCAGGCTGGGACGTGGGCTGCTGCCGGGACACCTCCGCACTTGGTGTTTGCTCTCTGAAGCCTGAGGCAGCAGCAAAGCCTCCCCCGGGGCTGCACCTCCCTCTCGGGGTGCTGGTGGCACCCAGCAGGGTCCATCCCTGCTGCCCCCAGCCCCAGCACCCCTCCCCAGGGGTGGCTGTTGCAGCAGCAGCAGCGTAGCCCCCGCTGTTCTCGCCGTCCCTGCCACAGGAGAACTCCCATACAAGCCCAGGCTATTATTATCTCTGTCTTCCACCGTGCTAATGGTCTCTCAGGAAACAGACTTCTTTTTTTTCCCTTTTTTTTTTAGCTTTTAAAACCCACGAGCACAGGAGCAGTGGGGACAGAGAGCACCGAGCCCAGCACAGGGGACCCGCTGTCCCCCTGACCCGGGGGCACAGGGAGCAGTGGCCGGGCAGGACCTTCCCAGGAGCAGCCCCAGGACGTTCTGGTAGGAACAGCCAAGGGTGATGGGCAGGACTGGGGATACTGGTGGGGGGTGCTGGGGATACTGGTGTGGGGCCACTGAAAAACCTGCCTGATGAGGGGCAAGGGGTGTCTGGGCTGCAGTGGTGGGTGGGAGGTGCACAGGGCCCTGCTGCATCAGAGGAAGTGTCCCTTAAAATCATAGAATCATGGAATGCTTTGGATTGGAAGGGACCTTCCACTTCCAAGCCTCTGCAGTGGACAGGGACACCTTTCACCAGAGCAGGTCCCTTCTCAGGCCCTGCTCCACAGCTCCTTTCCCTCTGCTCGCTCCTCGTGTGGCCGTTTCTGTGCTCTGCCCAGTGGTGCCAGCAGTGCCACAGCCCTGCCCCCGGGCTGGGCAGCACCAGCCCCCCAGCCAGGCTCTGTGCTGGGAGCTGGGACCCTCAGGACAATCACCCGTGGACGATTTGGGGTTAACAAGTGGCTCCTGGAAAGGAGAAGCAAAGCAAGAGCTGAGATTATATAAAGAGGGCTGGAAGCAGCTGCAGCACAGCCTGTAATTAATTCCTGGCACTGAGGAGCTTTGAAGATCCAGGGTGATGTGGTTGGAGAGAGCCCCAGGTCCTGGGATGCTCCCTGCTCCTGCTGCAGGGATGCTGCGAGGGGAAGAGGGTGAGGGGGTTGAGCACCCCATGGACCCACCAGGAGCTGGCTCAGCACCACCACGGCCCTGCAGAGCCTGTCCTGCACGTCCTTTCTCCCTCTCAAAACCGCAGAGGGGCACAGCTCGGAGCAGTTCAGCCCATGGCTTTGGCAGGAGTGCAGCAATGAGGGTTCTGGTGGCTGCTGGGGACAGGACGTGTCGAGGCCAGGGATCCCCTCAGGGCAATGGAAATTTTATGTGTTAAGAGAACTTCTGCTCCCCTCCCGTAAAGCCAGAGATTCCTGAGTGCTCCCAGAGCATCCCCACGCTGCTCCGAGGCTGCAGCTCCATCTCGGGTTCCTGCAGTGCTTGAAGCCAAACCATGAACACTGAGAGGAGCCAGGGAGTGCTGCCCGCTGCCCTGGCAGCCCTCCTCGCAGCCCAGCACCTGCGCTGGGATCACGGAATTTCTCGGTGCAGAACATCCCCTCCCTCGGCCGCCAGCGCCGGGATCTCGCCAGCCCTGGTGCTAATTGCCTGCCTGAGGTTTTTCCTCGTTAACCAAGCGGTTTCCCACACGCAGCCGCTGAGCTGAGCTCACCGCGGTGCTTTTTGCATCCCATCCCCGCCGGGCAGCGGGACCAGCAGCCCCGTGCCCCAAGCGCGGCCCGGAATGGGTTGGGAGGCGCCCAACCCGCAGGGATGGCCCCGAGGGAGGCAGGAGCGGGGCAGGGATGCTCAGGATGCCCTGAGGTGACACGGAGCTCTTCCCGCTCCTACAGCAGCTTCCCGTTCCCTCGGCAGCGCGGCCGGCGATGCGAGCGATGGCAGACCCGGCTGCGGCGGCAGCGGACGCTTCCCCGGGCCTGGCACCGTCCCCGGGCTCACCCCGGCGGGGGGACAGCGAGGGACCGGCGCCGCATCCCGCCGGCAGCAGGGAGGAGAGCTGCGGGCTCCTTCCCGCGGCCCACGGGGACACAAAGCGTCCCCCCTCGCCCCAGCCCGGGGGGATCCTCCTGGCCGAGCTCCCGCGGGCCCCCCAGTCCCGCCTGAGCCCGGCCAAGTCCCGCACGGCTCCATCGTCGCCCAGCGTGTCCCCGTCGGAGAGCAGGGCCACCCTGCTCCGGCTGCGCGAAGCCAGGCTGGAGGACACGAGGAGGCGGCTGTCCGAGGCTGTGCAGGAGCCCCTGAGCCGCCTGAGCCGCCTCATGGCCGAGGACAGCAGGGATGGCAAGGACAGCAAGGACGGCAGGGAGAGCAAGGACATCAGGGACAGCAGGGACAGCAAGGACAGCAGGGACAGCAAGAACGGCAAGGACAGCAGGGACAACAGGGACAGCAACGACAGCAGGGACAGCAAGGACGGCAGGGAGAGCAAGGACAGCAGGGACAGCAGGGACAGCAGGGACGGCAGGGACGGCAGGGACAGCAGGGACAGCAGGGACGGCAGGGACGGCAAGGACAGCAAGNCAGCAGGGACAGCAGGGACGGCAGGGACGGCAGGGACAGCAGGGACAGCAGGGACGGCAAGGACAGCAAGGACATCAAGGACAACAAGGACAGCAGGGACAGCAAGGACAGCAGGGACAGCAGGGACAGCAGGGACATCAAGGACAGCAGGGAGAGCAGGGACAGCAGCCCCACGGGCCGGGCCAAGGAGCCGGGGAGCAGCCCCGGGGGCCGGCGGGTGCGGGACTGGACGCCCTGGGAGCCCACCCTGAACTGTCGCTACGAGATCTGCTCCTACGGGGACGTCATCCAGGTGCTGGAGGTGGCACATGGAGAGGCCGAGCCGCCGCTCCCAGCGCCCCAGGAGCCGCTGCCGGTGCCCTCCGGGGGCTCCGTGCCGGGCAGAGCCCTCGCCGGCATCGCCCTCCTCGCCTACGGGTACCTGGTGCTGCCGCTGCCGCCCTACGCCGCGGGGCTCTGCGTGGGGCTGCTCTGCGGGCTCCTGCTCGGCTTCCTCGCCATCCTCCTCCTCGTGCCCAAAGCTGCCCCGGCCACTCGAGGACCCTGGGGCCACCTGCGCCCCAGGCTGCTCCCGGGGGAGCCGCGGGAAAGCCGGCACCTCCAGGTAGGAAAGGGATGGAGGGGATGGCGGGGTTGGAGGTGGATGGGAAGCAGTCGGCTTCCTCTGCCCGCTTCTCCAGGGCTGGATGAACCAGCTGCAGGCCTACGACCCCGAGCTTTTCCACCCGTCGCTCACGCACTCCGTGCTCGCCGTGCTGGACGGGGCCACCCTCAAGCTGTCCTACCCCAAGAGTAACATCCCGCGCCGAGCCACCTTCGAGGAGGAAATCCTGGACGCCGTCTTCGTCAGCCAGCGCTGCTACGACCTGACCGATGCCAAGGTGAGCCCGGCGGTGCCCGGGACCCTCCCACGGGGATCTCCCCACTCCCGGTCCCACCTCACCCCCCTCTGGGTGCCGCAGGTCTTCCTGTGCCCCCCCAGCCTGGCCCGAAAGCGGACGTGGAACAAGAAATATCCCATCTGTGTCCTCCTGCCCGAGCCGGCCGAGGGAGAGGGCAGGAGCGGCCAGGAGCTGGACACGGAGCTGCAGGGGGATGAGGGGACGAGGAAGGGGCCGCTGGCCGGGCAGGACACCCCGGGGGACTGCAGGGAGAGGTGCCTGTTCCTGTTCGGGCGGACGGGGAGGGAGAAGGAGGAGTGGTACCAGCACCTCGTGCAAGCCTCCCGCGGGACAGCCAGCAGCCACGGGGACAGCAGGGCAGGTGAGGAGCAGCCACCACGGGCTCTGCTCTGTGCTGGGATTGATCCAGCAACACAACCCCTTGGTGGGCAGCAGGGAGCACGGAGGGACGTGAAGGAGCCCAAAGTGCAGCCAAGAGGGTGGCCCTTGCCAGCACAGGGTGGGTGGCACAGGATGTCACTGGCATCGTGGACGGGCATGATGTCACCCCTGACACCATCCTGAACCCACAGATTGGATATCATGAAAAATTCTTTCACTACAAGAGTTGCCCAGCCCTGGCACAGCTGCCCAGGGCAAGGCTGGGGTCACCCTCCCTGGAGGGAGCTGAAAGCCCTGCGGATGTGGCACTTGGGGACACGGGCTGTGGTGGCCTTGGCGGTGCTGGGGAATGGTTGGATTGATGACACCAGAGGGGTTTTCCAGCCTCAGTGATTCCTTGTGATTGTTTGTGGGGTCAGCCCCGCAGAGCAGCGGCAGCAGCAGTGGGGGCAGCGCCGAGGACATCCCGGCCACGGATCCCAGCAAGGACCTGTCGGGCAGCGCTGAGATTTACCTGGATTACAGCACCTACATGGCCCGATTTGTGCCAGCACAGGGGGCACCCAGCCCAGACCGCAGCCCCTCTCACGGAGCCCTGGGCAGCCCAACACCCACCAAGGTGAGTGGGACAAACCAGCACGGGGAACGGGACTCGATGGGGCTGACGGAGCCCGCACGGAGCCACCTCCAGGAGGTTCATCTCCTCCCTCCTGGCACTGTGGTTGGAGCAGCCAAGCCCTGGGGCAGGGCAGCCTCAGGACAGCAGGTCCCAGTGCTCAGGGGGTCACCCTGCTGCAGGGGCTGGTGGCCGCTGTGGCCCCGCAGCTCGGCGAGGACACGGTGGGCATGGCCTGGATGAACGCCCTGGTGGGACGCATCTTCTGGGATTTCCTGCGGGAGCAGTACTGGGCCGAGCAGGTGTCCAACAAGATCCAGAAGAAGCTGAGCAAGATCAAGGTGAGAGGCAGGAGTGTCAGAACCCTGGTGGGAGCCCCGGCCCCAAGGCCCCACGGCGGGGGCCGGGCTGCGGTGACCGTCCCCGCGGGTTCCCCCGTCAGCTCCCGTACTTCATGGACGAGCTGACGCTGACGGAGCTGGACATGGGCACATCCATCCCCTCAGTGCTCAGCGCCTCCAACCCCACCATCGACGAGCGAGGTGAGAGCCCCACAGAGGAGCAGGGACCCCAGGGCTGGCTCCACGGCAGCTTCACTGAGGTGCCAGCCCGGTTCCCGAAGCTGGGAGGTTTTGGCAGCACACAATCAGCTCTGGCTCCTGAGGTGCTGACTTGGTGGCACCCTGTCCCTCTCCTGGCAGGGCTCTGGGTGGACATGGAGGTCACCTACAGCGGCTCCTTGCAGATGACACTGGAGACAAAGATGAACCTCAGCAAGCTGGGGAAGGAGAGCAATGCAGAGGAAAGCAGCCCCGCAGAGGCAGGCGGAGAGGGGTAAGGAATCTGTCCGTGGATGGGCTCATCCTGCTCCTCCTGCCCGGCGAGGCGAGGCTGCTGTCCCCAGAGCAGCCCTGATGTCCCGGGGCTCGCAGGGCCAGGCCGCGGCTCACCCTGCTGGCAGACAGCGACGCCGAGTCGTCCAGCGCCGGCTCCTCTGATGAGGAAGATGCCACCACCTCTGCAGAGCCCGTGGGAGCCCCGGGGGAGCGGCTCCCCCCTCCTGGCACCGAGGGGTAAGGGGCTGTGGGGGTCTGTGCCACGGGGGGCACGGGGAGCTGCTGGGGATGCACCAGCACCGGGGTGGGGACGGTGTCCCCGGCAGAGCACGCACAGCACACCGTGGCAGCCCTGCAGAGGGGATTCTGGCCCTGGGGGTGTTGTAGCAGAGGGCTGGGGGACCCCAAAACCCAGCAGGGCTGAGCTGAGCCCCCCCTGCTTCAGCCACGTCAGCGGCAACAGCACGAGCAGGAAGATCCTGCGCTTCGTGGACAAGATCGCCAAGTCCAAGTACTTCCAGAAGGCCACGGAGAACGAGTTCATCAAGAAGAAGATGGAAGAGGTTTCCAACACGCCGCTGCTGCTGACGGTGGAGGTGCAGGAGCTGGCAGGAACCCTGGCCGTGAACATTCCCCCGCCGCCGACGGACCGTGTCTGGTACCAGCTCTGCTTCCCCCGCTTCACAGCCTCCTTCCAGCTCCCCTTGCTCCTGGCAGCTCCAACTCCAGGGCTTTGGGCTCAGCTGGGGCACCAACAACCCAGGGTTGCTCCCCAAAGGGGCTCCCAGCCTTCAGACTCATTTCTCTGAGTCTCCACCCAGGCCAAAACAAGACCCGGGGACCCCAAGCTGCCACCTCTGCCCTAAAACCCAGCAGTGGGGCCACAAGGGCTGTGCCACACCTTTGGGATGGGGTGATTTCTGCCTCTTTCCCTTGCCCTGGCAGGTACAGCTTCCGAGTGCCACCCCAGCTGGAGCTGAAGGTGCGGCCGAAGCTGGGCGAGCGGGAGGTGACGTTCCTGCACGTCACCGAGTGGATTGAGAAGAAGCTGAAGCACGAATTCCAGGTGCCTGGGTTGTTCAGCAGCTCAGTAAACCCTGCTGAGGCTTGGGCAACCTCAGCATCAACCTCAGTTTGGGCCAGTTGTTTCTATAAAAAGGCAATGTCTGGTCTGGTCTGGCTGGCTTGGAATGGTGAAGAAACAGAATCCAAATTATGAGCTCCAGTGCCTGAGGAAAAGTGATTTCCTCCCATCATTTGCAGCCCTGTCCCAAACAGGGAGGATTTGGGGTGTCAGGCAGTCCCAGACTGACACCCCCCTGAAGGCTGAATCCTCCCAACTGCTCTGTTTTGGGGATGTTTGGGAGATTTACCTTCCCAAGGGTTTGTTGTCAGCCTCTCACCTCGGATCAAAGAGCAGAGCTGTCCTCACAGATATTTAGGCCACCCATTTGGATGGCTTCAAAGTGCTGCTGTGACCAGCCCTGACACCACTGAGGTGGGCAGGGCAGGGAAAAACTGTTCCTGCTCATCCCCATCCTGACATCCACAGCTGGGACCCCCCTGGAGCTGCTGCTGAGGGGGTGGGAGCCCAGGACCTCCAGTCTCTGACCCGAGGGTGGCTTCTGCCAAGCCACCTCCAGGCAGTGTCCCTGTGCTGTTCAAACCCACTGAGCTGTTATTCTGCATTCCTCTTTTCAGAAAATCCTGGTGATGCCCAACATGGACGACCTCATCGTTCCCATCATGCGCTCCGGCCTGGATCCGTGGCCGCCCACCACGGGACTGCCCCAGGACCCACCGGCCAAGGGGGACAGGAGGCTCTGAAGCACAAGCCCAGGGGCAGGGACACTGCCCAGAGCTCAGGGACCTCGCTGGGACACGGGGACAGCCAGGGCCTGGCCACTGACTGCAGCCAGGGCTGTGCCTGGATTCACCCTCATCCTCTGCTCCTGCAGATGAGCCTCCTCCTCAGATCCTGCAAGCACACGTTCAGGGCACAGCCAGGCTGCTGGAGAGCCAGGGATTTCATGCTGACATTCCCAAGACTGCTGGTGAAGCAGGCAGCTCTGCACAGTGGAGGGCTGGGCTTCCCACTGCTTCCCAAAGAGGGTGCAGGACGCCCGGGCTGCACCGAAGGAGTTGGGATCATCCCTGATCCAAAAATCCCGGCTCCCAGGGATCCCACCCTCCCCACAGGCAGCTGGACTGCAAGGAGAGCAGGGGTGGGAATGGAGTCCCAACTGAATAAATCCATTGCTGCCCAGCCCTGCCCTCGTGTTGCACAAGAATTCCCACATCCTGCTGAGGATTCCAGCCGGGATTGGGGGGCTTTGAGCAGGGAGAAGCCCACGGGTTGTACCTTCAGCTCAGCAGCAGCAGTGCCTGGGAGAGACACTCAGGGAGCCTGGGCAGAGGCAGGTCATGGGGAGGCCCTGTATTCCCAGTGTTCCCCATGGAAAATGGGGCAGAAGTGCCAGTCCAAGCTCTGCTCTCTGCTGGATGGGAGGGAGGGGAGCCTGTGGTGCTTTGGGTGAGTGGGAAAAAACTCACTGGGCAAAGGAAAGGCAGGATCCAGAGGATAGAACAGACACTTGGCTGTCCCAGTGTGTCCCTGTCCTTATGGGCCAGTCCCAAATGCCACTTTTCCCATCCCCACCTGCTGAGGAGCCTGAAAAGAGACAAGACACCTCTCCAGAAGGAAGACAGGAGCCCCTTTATTGGAAGTGCCCAGTCAGGCAGCCTTGGATCTCCATCCTTAGAGCTCTTCCTGCACACTTGGCTTCTCCTTCACCAAGTGTTTCTTCTGAGGGCCCTGGAGGAGAGCAGAGAGGAGAGTTTGGTGTTAGGGATACACAAACCTGGCCTGGGCCATGGGGAGCAGAAATGCAGCTCTGGCCCCCTGAAAAATGGGGTTATCCCACAGCAAATCAATCCTATAGGAGCAGATGGCAGGAATTACTCGTGTGCCTCAGCTTCCAGGGAAATGTGAGGTTTTACCACAGAATACATGGGGAAAATGGCAAAGAAAAGAGCTGCACCCAAGTCAAAGCTCCTCCTGTCCCCAAGCTCCTCGTCACAGCAGCTCAGGGCTTGCAGTGACACAACAGGCTCCTGACACTGAGCTGAAGGAAATCAGCTTAACCTCTAAAGAGCTCTGCAAAAGCACAGCCTAACCAATCCCCCTGCCAGCACTAAGGAGGCTTAGCCAGCTTCACATGGCATTTCTGGCTGACAGGCCAGATCCAGACCCAGTTTACACCTGTGTGGGATCCAGGCAGTTCTTCCCTTCCCTTCTCCTTCTCTCTCTCCTGGCTTACTCAGTGCTTCCTCCACTTCAGACTCAGACCTGCACCAGCCTGATGAAGGCTGCAAAACTCTTCAGGAAACTGCTGTGTTTGGATTATCTAATTACTTTTTTTTTTTTGCCCCCTGGATTTAAGAAAAATACACTGCTTGGAAACTTCCAAAAAGAATCACAAATTTGAGTCTGAATTTGCCCCAAACTTTTTTCCTCTTAGAACATTAAAGCTATAAATCATTCCAAACAAATCAAAGCAGTGCACAATCCCAAGTGAAAGGGACCATATGGCCAAGACAGTGCCTGCCAAGTTAACTGCTTGTTTAAAACATCCCCTGGTGAATGGGAACTGGTTGTCCATATGGTCTATTATTTGCTGGTTGGCTTGTCTTGGATCACTCACTCAACCATCATGTTCTTCCTTAGCATCATTTCTGCTGTGTGAACTGAAGTCTTTAGGCAAGAGAGCCTCAATCATTCCTTTGGCTGTTGTTGTACCAAGAAACAGATCATAGAACCACGGAATCACAGAATCCTGGAATGGTTTGGGTTGGAAGGGACATAAAACTCATCCAGTTCCACCTCCCTGCCCATGGAAACCTCCAAGTGGAAGGTGCTTGGTTGGAGTCAAGCAGTTGCTGCAGCCCCAGGATGAGCTGGAGCTCCAAGAAGGAACTCACCATGAAGGCTCTCTTCTCCTGAGCTGTCTGGAAGCGGCCGTGGCCGAATTTGGAAGTGGTGTCAATGAATTTGAGCTCGATGGCTTCATGGGCCCGGCGGCTGGTGTGCACCAGGAGGGACTGGGGAGGAACAGTCACATCAGGATTATCCTTACAGGAAAGCAGGACAGCTGCTCCCATGGAAGCAGGGTTGGAATAGCCTTTAAACAAATCCCTCCACAAAAATCTCTGTTCTCAGAGCAGTATCCTGCTGCTCGGGGGGAGGGTGATGCCTTGGATTGCAGAGCTGCTCTACACTCAGCACCTCACAGAAACACAGACTCAATTAGGTTGGAAAAGACCTTTGAGATCATCAAGTCCAACCTATGACTCCACCACCTCCCTGGGCAGCCCATTCCACTGCCCACCCAAGCCTTTCTGGGACAATCCAAGGTTTCACTTCTGCAATGAACCACAGCCCTCGGAGGTTTGAAGCTCTCAGAGAGGCTCCATCCACCCACCCACCCCACAAACCCTCTACCTCTCAATGGCCTCAGCACCACACTCTGTGCCACACAGTGCCAAGGACCTGCCCAGCCTCCCTGCCCAGCATTTGGAGGCTTCTCCAGGAGGGCAGCGAGTTCCTGGGGAGCTGCAGCCTGTCCTGGGGCTCACCTTGCGGAGGGTGAGCACACGCTTCCTGGTGCCCACCACGCAGCCCTTCAGCATGAGGAAGTCGTTGTTGACCTCCCCATAGTGAGGGAAACCACCCTGTGGGGAGAGCAGAGGGGTTGGTGGGCAGCACAGCTGCCTGGCAGCACAGCTGGCCTTTTCCAGGGAAGGAGAAGGCAGTGCCTGGCAGTCCTTCCAGCTCACCACACTTTGAGATCTCTGCTGGGAATCACAGAATCCTGGAATTGGGTTGGAGGGATCTTAAAGATCACCCAGTTCCACCCCTCCTGCCATTCCACTGGGTCACCAGAGCATGTCTGCCACGCTGAGGGCAACACCCCAGCCAGATCCACCAAAAAGGAGCTGGGTGACCAGAATTTGCTCCCTTCCCTGCAGAGTGTGGGTGAGCAGCGAGCAGAGCTGGCCCAGTTAACAGTGGTCAAGAAGCAAACAGGAATTTTTAAACCAAGCAGCAAAGGTTTATCTGTTAACCATCAGATTTTTAGCATAATTTATTCCTAATTTGCTTTAAAACAAAGTTATCAGTTCCCCCCCAAATTATGAGCCAATGGGTCTACCAATGGCCCTAAAAAACACCTGACAGAGATGGTTTCTCATGTCCAAAACACAAGGAAAGAAACCACCGAATTTCTTTCAGTGAATTTCCTTCAAATCCTTTCCTACCCAGCTGTTCCCAAACAAGGAACTGCTTCCCTGGCTTGGATTCCTGAGCCAGGGCCAGTCCCAGCCCTGGGAGCCCTCAGGCCTTACCATAGGGGTGATGGTCTTCTCCGTGATGTCGTAGTGCGTCGAGGCGTTGTTCCTCACCACTTTGCCATCCTCCACGTGGATCCCGTGGCCAATGCGGTAAATCTGGGAACAGAGAGGCAACAGAGATGGAGCCTCTCCTGAGGAGCAGCACAGGCTGACAAACCCCACACAGAATCACAAGCTTTTCACCACGATGCTCCCTCCAGTGTGGGAAAAACACCCCGAAAACCACGGAGCTGTCCCAGGAAACACCCGGGAGGATGAGGGGAGCTGAGGGCGCCGTGAAAAGTAGGATGGTGGCAGGATGGGAGGCAGTGGTGGCCCGAGGAGGCTGTACCTTCTTGTTGATCTCGGTGCGGTGGTGGTAGCCCTTCTGGCCGGCGCGGGCGATGGAGTAGCCCACGCGGGCCGGGTGCCAGGCCCCGATGCAGGCCACCTTCCGCAGCCCCTTGTGCGTCTTGCGCGGCAGCTTCTTGGTGTGCCAGCGGCTGGTGACCCCTGCGAGGGGGGAACAGCGGGCAGGCTCAGCAGGGAGGGCAGGGCTGGCCTGGGGGATGCAGAGGGACGGCCTCGTGGCTCTCCTGGCGTTCTCAGAGCTGTCACACCGAAGGGTTCTCGCTTCCCCTGGCTCTGATCAGACTGGGAGGTGTTCAAGCACACACCCAGGGACACCCACACCGCTCCCTGCCCGTGTGGGGTTTGTGAGATTGAATGGCTTGGGAAGGAAGGGACCATAAAGATCGTCCAGTTCCAACCCCCTGTGATGGGCAGGGACATCTTCCACTAGACCTCACTGGTTTATGGACTTGTGATGCCTCTGAGCCTCCTGGGAGGCCTCTGGGCACAGCAGACAGGACTTTACTGGCCTGAATCTCAGGGAAAATCTTCCCATCAGAGGTTAGCTCATCAGCTCCTCTGTATCTACATGAGAGATGCCCCTGTTGCGCTTCTCCCTTGCTGGAATCCCTGAGATTAAGGAAACCAAGCTCTGCCACAACAGAGCTGGATGTCATGCTTAAGGTCAGGAGGCTCTTTGCTACTCCCTGTGCAAAAAGTTGGGGTGTTCTCAGCGTGGTTAACACTCTCCTCCCCCCAAACGACCTGCCAGGCAATGCCAGGAGAGAAGGGCACAGCCAAAGCCCTGTACCTTTCATGCCGTGCCCCTTGGTCACGCCGATGACGTCGATCATCTCGTTCTGGCTGAACACAGTGTGCACAGAGATCTGCTTCTCCAGTCTCTCCCGCACCCAGTCCACCTTCTCAGCCACTGTCCCACCGTTCAGCTGGATCTCCATGATGTGGGCCTTCTTCTGCCTCAGTGGGAGCAGCCTCATCTGCAGCACACGGTGCTTTAGGGCCAAACGTGGCCACAACACCCCCCAGACACGAGGGTGCAGCATGGCTGGGTCACTCATGGCTTGTGAGGGGCACAGGAGTGAGCAGAGCCACTGCTTCATCACCCTCTCTACTACTGCCACCCCCTGGAGCAGCAGCTCTTTATCTCTGGGATCTCCTGGAGCCAAATCCTTCTCCTCGAACCCACAGACCCCATTTTCCAGAGGCATTCCAGGCAGGAGCTGGGGCACAGCCTCTCTCCAGCCTCATCCTACCCCAAGAGTTAAGCACAGGAGTAACAGCCTGGGAAAGGAGCCCATCAGCAGAGCAGGACCAGCCAGGATGCAGCTCTGTGCTCCAAGGCTGAGTCAGCACCTCTCCTTTGGTCCTGCTCCACCCCTGCTTCCAGACTGAGCAGTTATTTCTAGTTCCCACAAAGAGCTGTCTGCACTCTCTCCCAGGCCCAGCTCCCTCTGCCAAACCACCCCAGCAAGGCACCGAGGGTCTGTGCCAGCCACAAGTGAAGCTGAGAGGAAGATCAGCTCTCCCCCAGACTCCAAAGCAGCCCTTCACTGCAGGGACCAGCATGGAAATGGGACCCTGTGTATCCAACAATCAGCATCTGGCCAAACTCTGCCTGCCCCCGGGGTTATTTTTGCCCAAAACATCTGACACCAGTTGCTAATTTGAGGTGATCATGAGGCCCAAGGTCCCTTGCTGGCACAGGGCTCAGCACTTGCCCAGGCTGTGCCCTGCTCCTGCTCTCCTCCACGGGGTGTGTGGGCTCCCATCGGGGCCTGGGGGCCCAAACCAGAGTCCCCATGGCAATCCTGGAGCAGGGAGCTCTGGGAGGGACAGGGAGCGCAGGAGGCAGCTGCAAAATTCAGACAGCACCTCCCATGGCTCTGCTCTCACACCTCAGCCCTCTCAGCCCTGTGACCCCACCAAAACACCCCCCTGATCCCATTTCCAGGGATGCTGGGATGCTCTGGAGCTGAGGAAGCCCCTGAGCCCCCCCTGCCCACGCCAGGGCAGGCTCTGACCTGTGTGTGCATAATGACACGGATGACCTTGCAGTACTTCTTCATGGCTGCAAAATCCTTCTCCAGCTGCCTCTTCCCTGCCTCATCCTGCCATTTTTTGCAGTACTTGGTGAACGCCTTCTTCTTGCTCTTGTGCCTAGGACAGAAGTGGTTTAACACCCATCAGAGCTGCTAAAGGGCTTGTGACAGTGCAGAGAGGGGACAGGTCACCTTGTCAGGCACCTCCTCGGAGGCACAAGGTACCTGTGGATACCTGAGCCTCACCTGACTGTCAGGACCTTGAGGTGAGCAGAGGAAAGGGGATAATGAGCCGTGAAAAGGGCTCGTTCAAGGGTAATTCAAACCTTTCTGCATGAGGAATGCAGTTGTCTCCCACTGACTGACTCAGCACCATCAAAATACAGGAGCAAAATCAGACAGGAGGAAACAGGGATTAGAGGCTTGTGGTGGGTGGGTCTCCATGGCACTGCCACAGGAGATTCCCACAGCCAGGCAACCACAAAGCAGCCAGGCACTCCTCTGGTACCTGTGCATACCTGAGCCTCACCTGGCTGTCAAGGGCTTTGGGGTGGGAAGAGGGAGATGAAGGAGCTGGGAAGAGGGCTGCCAGGAGAAAACAGGGATAGAGGCTTGTGGTGGGTGGGTCTCCATGGCACTGTCACAGGAGACACAATTCCCACAGCGAGGGAATTCGTGTTTCCACTTCCCTCTCTGCTGAGGGCTGTTGATATTTCTGAGGGCCAGGGGCCACATTCTGTGTTAATTTTCCCCCTGGCAAATCTGATTTCACTCCATTTGGTGCCTCAGCTCGAGAATTCCAGTTCACTGGGGAGCCGACGAGCCCCATCCCCACGAGGGAAAAGGAACCTGCCATATGATAGTGTGGAGAGAGCTAACTTGGTTGGACTATTAGAATAAATTTACATATGCAAATGCTGCTCCCCAGCATCGGGCTGTTTGCAGTGTCTCTGTGCATGACTAAATAAGCAGCACTTTCACTCCACAGGAGCTGAGCTGTTTGGGCACCCCAGAATGCTGCAGAATTCCTGCAAGAAATCCCTCACAGGCAGCCCCTCAGGAAAGCCCCACTCTGGGAATCCCTCAATCTCTGAGGTTGGAAAAGACCTCCAAGGCCATCAAGTCCAACCTGTGCCTGATCCCCACTCTGTCCCCAGCCCAGAGCACTGAGTGCCACATCCAGGCCTTCCTTGGACACGCCCAGGGTGGTCCCTCCACTGCCCTGGGCAGTCCCAGTGTTCAGTGATCTTTTTTGGGAGCACCTACCAGTTCTTGTAGAAGCGGCGCCGACACTCATCGCTGATGTGCTCAGCAAAGACAGTTTTGAAATTCCTCAAGCCCTTGGGTGTCTCGATGTAGCCCACCACCCCCACCACCACCATGGGGGGGGTCTCGATGATGGTCACGGCCTCCACCTCCTCCCGCTTGGAGATCTCTGCAAGGCAGTACAGGGAGGTGGTGCTTGGCATCCTCTGGGATCAGGGATTGTCCCATGGTCTGGCTGGCACAGGGAGGGCTGGGGCCAAGCTCAGGGTTGGTCTCAGCCAGTTCCCATCTCCCAAACCACCGTTCACCATCACAATGTGGACACTGCCAGGAAATTCCACACTCAGCTCATGCTGAGGTGGCCTTTGGCCATCCAAGACGTGGATATCTGGGATATAACCTGGAAGCTGTGTGCTCCAGCAGCCCTCCAGGATGTGGATATCTGGGATATAACCTGGAAGCTCTGTGCTCCAGCAGCCCTCCAAGATGTGGATATCTGGGATATAACCTGGAAGCTCTGTGCTCCAGCAGCCCTCCAAGATGTGGATATCTGGGATATAACCTGGAAGCTGTGTGCTCCAGCAGCCCTCCAAGATGTGGATATCTGGGATATAACCTGGAAGCTGTGTGCTCCAGCAGCCCTCCAGGATGTGGATATCTGGGATATAACCTGGAAGCTGTGTGCTCCAGCAGCCCTCCCCAGGCACAATTCCCAGCCAGCCCATCCCCTCCTCTCCCCCCTGGACGTGGCTCCTGCAGCTCAGCCTTACTGAGGCCAGGCCTGTGCACCTCCCTCACGGTGTGGGTCATTCCAGCTTTGTAGCCCAGGAAAGCTGTCAGGTGGACTGGTTTGCTGGGGTCATCCTTGGGCCAGGATTTCACCTTCCCCCGGTGCCGGCGGCTCCTCTTGTGGGGCAGGAAGCCCAGGTGGCCGTGCCTGGGAGCAGAGAACTTGCGGTGGGACTGCGGAGAGGAACAGCAAAGGTTGGATTCCCCCTCGGCTCCTGGAAAATGGGACAAGGGGAAAAACAACTAAAAGCACCACAGGAATTCCTCCCTTTCACATGGGACTGATGGAGAGATTCTGGGCTCTTCTTTGAGTCACAGCAGGGTGGGATTTTGTTCAAGCTTCATTGTGTATGTGGAAAAATGTCATAGAATCTTGGAATAGTTTGGGTTGGAAGCTTAAAGCTCATCCCTGCCATGGGCAGGGACACTTCCACTATCCCAGGCTGCTCCAAGCCCTGTCCAACCTGGCCTTGGACACTTCCAGGGATGGGGCAGCCACAGTTTCTCTGGGCACCCTGTGCCAGGGCCTCCCCATCCTCTCAAGGAAGGATTTCTTACCAATATCCAACCTAAATCTACTCTCTGTCAGTGTGAATTTACTAAGTTTTTGGACAAATGATGCCACTTAAATAAAAAACTTAACACCATCACCCTGCTTTGGCTTCTGCTCAAGATCTTTGAAGGAGAAGCAAGTTCTTTACTAGGTTTGTCCTTCTGTGCTCTTAATTATAACAATTTATTTTGTACCCTGCAGCACCAAAAGGGCCTGCTCGGAATTCCTGGGCTTCATGTCATCAAGGCAAGTGGCACAAAACAAGCACAGCCAAGGATCAGAAAAACAGGGGAAAGGATGCCCAAAGGAATGGGTGAGAGGAACATGCACAGGTTCTAAAGGCACCTTGAAAGCCAAGTGAGAAGAGATAAATATATAAACATCAACCACAAGCAGCGAAGGGTTAGTCCTGCACCCACTGCAGCTCCCTCCTAGCTCAGATCAGTCCCAGCACTCAGCTGTGCTTTCCACCAAGCTGATTTCCCAGCCTGAGTGGAACTCTGAGGATTTTGACCCCGTTCCAGTGGCACTAGCAGGAGCACAACCCAATGATCCTGCACACACAAGCGAGTCCAGCAGAGCTGTACCAACCATGGGATGTCTTCAGGCCGGGGCAGCAGCAGAGAGAGGCTGGCAGGAAGTGCCTCCCCAGATTAATACTTAAGATGGTTATGGGTCTGAAGACACAAATTTAGCCGCTCGCTTCACCCGCTGCGATATTCATTTCATTCCTGGCAGGTTGGACACGACAGTTGTGGTGTGATAAAGGTCACTGGCTGCTGGCTCAGTTTACGCTTCTCCCTCCTGAACAAGTTGCATGTGAACAGCAGGAATTGGGGCAGTTCCCGACGGGTACCACACAGCCAGAGCTGTGAGCACCTGCACCAGGTACCCCCAGCACCGACTGGAAACCTGGCCAGCAGCACAGGCGTGATTCAAGTGATTCTGACTGGAAAAACTGATTGACACAACAGGGTTTGGAATCACAGATTGGTTTGGCTTGGGACGGACCTTGGAGTTCATCCAGTGCCACCGCTGCCGTGGCAGGGACACCTCGCACTGTCCCAGGCTGCTCCAAGCCCTGTGATGTTGCCCTGACTTTTGCAGTTCTGGATGTTGTCATTCGTTTGTAGCTAGTTTCTCACACTTTTCTATGTAAACATGGCCATGTTATTGTAACTGTATCTTATCATTTACATTCCTTTCTCCTGGACACAGAACTTTGATGGACATTTCCTTTGACCACTGTGATTGAGGAAGAACTCATTTCCTCCAATGAATAGTGATTTCTAAATGTATATAAAATAAAGAAGGCGGGCCTTGCTCGGCCCTTCCTGCTCTCTCTTCCTTGCTGGTAACAGGTGTCTCCATCTCTTCTTTTGTGTGGTTACTGCGACACTGTCCAACCTGGCCTTGGGCACTGCCAGGGATGGGGCAGCCACAGCTTCTCTGGGCACCCTGTGCCAGGGCCTCCCCACCGTCCCAGGGAAGGCTCTCCCTGATATCCCATTTAACCGTGCCCTCTGTCAGCGGGAAACATTCCCAGCGGGTCAGGGAACCATCCTGCCCCTGTGAGGCACATCTGGAGTGCTGTGTCCACTCCTGGGCCCCTCAGGAGAGCGTGCAGAGTCTCCTCACCGGAGACATTCCAGAGCCACCCGGACACAATCCTTGTGCCGTGCGCTCGGGGACGGCCCTGCAGAGCAGGGAGACGGGACAGACGGGACACACCGAGAGCGCTTCCAGCCCGACCCATCCCGCCATTCCGGGATCCCCTCACGGAGGAGGAACCCGCGGACTACAACTCCCGGCGTGCCCCGGGGCCGCCGCCATCTTCCCGCCCCCTCAGGGGTCGCCGCCATCTTCCGGCGCTCCCGCCCCCTCAGGGGTCGCCGCCATCTTCCCCCGCCGCCGCCGCGATGCCGGAGGACCGGGACTGGGAGGCGTACAAGGTGCCGCCGACCCGCACCCCCGTCTCCGAGAGGACCACGTCGGTGCCCAACCCCGTCAACTTCTTCCAGACCGCCTTCAGCTATGTCATCGACGCGCCCGTCACCTTCGTCCGAGGTACCGGCGGGGCGAGACCGCCCCTCTGCGGCCCCCGCTCCCCCTGGGAGTTGGGCAGCGCTGTGGGGACGGGGACAGCGGGACGGGCACAGCGGGGCACGGGGCAAAGGCGTGAGGACACGGGCGGCGGGACACGCGGAGAGGACACGCAAGGGCACAGGGACACTGGCGCTGACAGTAACACAGCGCGGGCAGGGAAACGGCACGGGGGACACAGCGTGGGCACTGGGGCACGGGGACACGGGACACTGACAAGAACACAGCACGGACACTGGGGCAGATGCAGGGACATGGGACACTGACAAGAACACAGCACGGACACTGGGACACACACAGGGACATGGGACACTGACAAGAACACAGCACGGACACTGGGACACACAGGGACATGGGATACAGCGACATGGGAAAGACAAGAACAGGGCACGGATACAGGCACATGGGATATACTATGGACTTTGGGACAGACAACACAGTATCAATAGTGGGTCTGGGACATGGGACACAGCATGGACACTGGGACACACACAGGGACATGGGACACAGCATGGACACAGCGACATGGGAAGGACAAGAACACAGCACAGTTACAGGCACATGGGATACACCATGGACCTTGGGACAGACAGAGGGACAAGGGACAGATAACACAGTATCAGTAGTGGGATGGGACATGGGACACAGCATGGACACTGGAACAGATACAGGGACACTAGAACACAGCATGGACACTGGAACAGATACAGGGACACTAGAACACAGCATGGACACTGGGAGAGGTGTAGGGCATGGAATACAGGCAGTAGCACACTGTGATAGACCAGAGCATGGGCTGAACAGCCAGGCACGGACAGGACAGACACACAGGTGGGCATGAGCTGGACACAGATGTGGCCCCACTGCTGCTGCCCGGGAATGTGGCACCGGCAGTGGCAGCACCGGGGCTGTGCTCCCCTCGGAACTGGGGGCCGGGGTGTGTGACTGTGCTGTCCCCACAGAGTGGGTCGAGCGCTGGCAAGGCAAGAACAATTTCTACTACTACCACCAGAAGTTCCGCCGCGTGCCCGACCTGAGCGAGTGCCTGGAGGGCGACTACCTGTGCTACTACGAGGCCGAGGCTCAGTGGAGGAGGGACAGGTATGGCTGTTCTGGGCTGGCCCCAGCACAGCACACAGCTCTGGGCACTCAGGCCTGGGACCTGCAGCATTTTGGGGTTCTGAGGCAGCACCTCCTGCCCACCCCGTTACACATCACCCACCTCACTGTCCTGCTGTCCCTGCAGCACACCTGGGCAGGGTGTGATTAGGGACCAGGATCTGAAAACCCCAAAGCTGGCGTTCCACAGGGTGTCCTCACCCCTTGGCTCAGCTTTTCTGGCATCTCTTGGCTGCTGTTGCTTTCATCACCAACTTTCCTGCAGGATGGTTGATCAGGAAATCGTGGAGATAGTCCGGGAAAGGCTGGGTGCGTGCAAGCACAGGGAAGGACCCAACCAGTTCCAGAACTGTGCCAAGGAGATGGAGCTGCTGGCACAGGTCACCAAGGCCTACCAGGACAGATGTGAGTATGACACCCAGGGAAGGGGGTCCCAAACCACATCCCACACTTCCTATGGAACACAGGCTTGTGGGAGGCACTGCTCAGACATTGCCTTTGGTTTCCAGACGGTGATCTGGGCGTCCATGGAAACGCACGGACGTGCCTGATGAAGCAGAAGCACAGGATGATGGAGGAGAGGAAAGCAGCACAGGAAAAGGAGTCTGAGTAGAGCTAAAGCAGTTCTCCCTCCATGGTGCTGCTGTCCCAGTGCATGTTGCTTCCTTGACCTCTGGTGCCGCTGGCCTCCACAATAAACAATCTGTACAGCTGGGATCTGGATCTGTTCTTTGAAGAGCTCTGCAAAGCCCTCAACTCCAGGCACTCGGGGCTGCTACTATTGGGATTGGCCCTCTGGATTTCTCCCTGTTCTCCATGAGCCACCAGAAACACCCTGTGCTGTTCTGGGGAAAGATGTGCCCCTGGACGTGTCCAAGGCCTGCAGCAACCTGTTCTGCTGGGAGGTGCCCCTTCCCATGGCAGAGTTGGAATGAGATGAGCTTCCAGGTCCTTTCCCAACCCATTCCATGACTGCACCCAGCAGCCCCCATCACACCAAACACCAATTCCTCATTCACTGATGGCTTTATTCTGGTACAAAACCCTCTCAGGTGGTGGCCACAGCAGCTGCCTGGGTCCTCTGCACTGACACTCTCGTGTGGGTCTTGGCCAGGTGATCGGTGAACTCCTGCAAACACACACACCAACAATGGGTTATTCCTCAAATTATTCCTCAAACCCTGCTCTGCAAGGGGGGCTGGGGGAGTTGGGCTCTTTACTTAGCATTCCAAAGCTTTCCTCTCTCCAGGAAATGCCATTTTCAATTACTACTCAAGATGCTTAAAAATCACGCTTTCCCTGGCAGCTCAGACTGAAATTCCTATTATCTCCTAACTACCAATTCTTTGGGTACAGAAAGCTAATTTTAGGGGTAGGAAGGGTCAGATTTGAGCTGCAGGTTGCCAAAATGCTCTTACCTGGTAAGGAGACTTGGTGAAGACAGTCTCTTTCCAGAGGTCAGGAGTCAGGTAACTGTAGGTTTTGGAGATGGCATCGAAGGTGGCTTTGGCTGCAGAGAGATGTCACACCCGGCCCGTCAGCTGCTGCTCAGCCAGCTCATCGATCCCACCCACAGCTCCCACATTACACAAATGTGGAATTTTGAAAGGACCAGGGAGACCACGGGAGGGTCTCTCTGATGAACCCACAGAACTCAGGTTTCTCTCTCTCTCCATTTACGACAATTGCACTACGGCACACAAGTGCAACCGCGCAGATTGGGAGATTCTGGCGTTCCCAAACCCCCCATTTCCATCACAAACTTCTGCAGAACTCGAGGGGCAGCTGCAGCATCACCACCAGTTTGGTTTGTTTCACTGCCAGAGGCACAGAACCCTACAGAACAGGGCTGCCGTGCTCCTGTGGGACAGAAGGGCCGCGTGGCTCCCTGGCGCTCACCGAAGTTGCCGAGCGTGGCCGTGCAGCCCCGGGCAGAGGTGTAGCAGTCATCGATGCCAGCCATCATCAGCAGCTTCTTGGGCACGGGGGCTGACACGATGCCAGTGCCGCGGGGAGCCGGGATCAGGCGCACCAGGACGGAGCCACAGCGCCCGGTGACCTGCGGGGACACGGCCGTCAGTCCTGGGGGTCAGTCCTGGGG
>VZRZ01001928.1:12886-31785 GCA_013398175.1 Climacteris rufus | reverse complement strand
GTCAGTCCTGGCAGGGACACAGCGGGTCAGTCCTGGCAGGGACACAGCGGGTCAGTCCTGGCAGGGACACAGCGGGTCAGTCCTGACGGGGACACAGCGGGTCAGTCCTGACGGGGACACGGGGGGGTCAGTCCTGACAGGGACAGAGGGGGTCAGTCCTGACGGGGACACAGGGGGTCAGTCCTGGCAGGGACACAGCGGGTCAGTCCTGGCAGGGACACAGGGGGTCAGTCCTGGCAGGGACACAGCGGNNCCGCCTCTGGGGGTCAGTCCTGGCAGGGACACAGGGGGTCAGTCCTGGCAGGGACACAGCGGTCAGTCCTGGCAGGGACACAGCGGGTCCCAGTCCCCACACAGCCCTGGTGTGCAGCCCAGGGCACGCTCACCTTGCAGGGCACCGTGTGAGGCTTCCCGATCTTGTTGCCCCAGTAGCCGCGGCGGACGGGCACGATGGACAGCTTGGCCAGGATGATGGCCCCACGGATGGCCGTGGCCACCTCCTTGGAGCACTTCACCCCCAGCCCCACGTGGCCGTTGTAGTCCCCGATGGCAACAAACGCCTGCAGGGACAGGAGGGGTTGGCACTGCTCCCTCAGGGGGATCCCCCAGCAGGGATACCCCGTGGGGTGTGCTCAGCAGAACCCCCAGCTCGCTCCCAAACCTGGCACAGCTCACAGCTCCTGACACCCATTTCCCCCTCAGGGCTCATCCTTCAGTCAAAGCCAGACAAGGCTGAAGGACTGCGTTTCAATTCCCTGCTGCAGCCTCATGCTGGTCAGAAATCCCAATGATTTCCAAACAGCATTCTGTCTTTACACCCAAACCCTCTCCCTGAAAACCTAATGCTGCAGTGCAAGAGCACCTTGATTTTGTAATCTCAGAACAGTTTGGCTAAAAAAAGCTTTAAAGGTTTTACAGTTGAACTTTTAGGGTAATGCTGCTTCAAGGAACATCTGTACATTATCACTGAAATTTAAAAACTACTGTATTTACTAAACTACTACTGGTCCTCGTAGCAAATAATCTCCTAGACAGTACAGAAGCAGGGATTTGGAGTGGTTAAAATGACACTGAAATGCAGAAGGGAAGTTCTGGGTGTAAGGGTTACCTTGAACCTGGTGCGCTGCCCAGCACGGGTCTGTTTCTGCACAGGCATAATCTTCAGCACCTCATCCTTCAGGGAGGAGCCCAGGAAGAAATCGATGATCTCCGACTCCTGCAAGAGCCAGCACTGAGCATGCAGGAACCAAGGAATCCTGGAATGGTTTGGGTGGGGAGGGACCTCGCAGGTCAGCTCATCCAACCCCTGCCATGGGCAGGGACACCTCCCACTGTCCCAGGCTGCTCCAAGCCCCATCCAGTCTGGCCTTGGGCACTTCCAGGGATCCAGGGGCAGCCACAGCTGCTCTGGGCACCCTGTGCCAGGGCCTCACCATTCTCACAGCCAGGAAAACCTTCCCAATATCCCATCTAACTTTGCCCTCTAGCAGCAGGAACCCATTCCCTCCTGTCATGTCACTCCATTCCTTCTCCTATGTCCCTCTCCAGCTCTCCTGGAGCCCCTTTAGGCACTGGAAGAGGCCCTAAGGTTTCCCTGGAGCCTTCTGTTCTCCAGGAGAACACCCCCAGCTCTCCCAGCCTGGCTCCAGAGCAGAGGGGCTCCAGCCCTCAGAGCATCTCCCTGCCCCATCAGTTCCATGTCCACAGCAACTCACCTTGATTGGAAGCGAGAAGAGATAAATCTCCTCAAGAGACTTTATCTTCATATCCTTGACCAGGCGACCGAGTTTGGTGACAGGAATCCACTGGCAAAGAAATTCATGGGCAAGAGTCACCAGGTGCCAGCACCCGCCGGGACCCGGCTCTGCTGCCCCATCCTCGGGGCTGGCAGCACACCCGGCCCCGGGTGCCGGACCCCCGGTCCCCACTCACCTCCTTATCCTCGGCCTTGCCTCCTCGGGCCCCGCGGCCTCTCCCGCGACCCCTCCCGCGGCCGCGGCCGCGGCCCCGCAGCCCGGTCCCGAATCCACCGCGGAAGCCCCCGCGGGCCGCTCCCGCTCCTCCCGCAGCACCGGCGTCGTCCGCCATTTGCTGGAACAGAGCGGGCCGTCAGCCGAGCCCCGACGGGCCCCGGGCAGCCCCGCTGGCCGCGGATGGAGCCGGATGGGCCCGGAGCCGCCCGGGCTGCGCGGCCGCCATCGCTCCCCCCTCACTTACGTGATCTCTCAGCGTAGAAGGCCGCGCCGCCGCTCCGCCTGCTATTTATAGTGCGCGAGGATCTCGCGAGAGCAGCGCCCGGAAGTGCGAGCCCCGCGCGCTGAATGAGGAGCACAAGACAAGCCAGAATAAGCGTCTCACAATAAGTTATACAGGGTGCGGGGCTGGCGCGCGCGCCTCTCCCGGTATATAAGGGGCGAGCACTCCCACAGCGCTCAGTGAGCAGCGGGGCGGCGGAAGGTGAGGAGCGGGGAGGGTGGGTGTAAGTAGGAGAGCACAGCCACATCTCGTGCTTTAACCATTTTAAAATGCTGCTGGGAAGCATTTACGGCACTGCCCGAGCTGGAGCCCGGCCGGGTGGCGTGTTGGGAGCGTCTCGAGAAGGTGCTCCGAGGGCCGCGATAGCGCCCGGCGCGGTCTGAAAATCACTCGGGGTCTGCTGTGGCCCCGGGTGAGATAACGGCGCCCACAGCATCGGGAACATTAAGCTTATTGCCCACAGTTGTGTGTGGGGAATGAAACCCATGTTCCCATAAGCCTCGTGCCGGGTGAGTACCGGCGTGAGGGTGTTGTAAAGGCTGTTTCTCAGAGCGCTTTGTTCCTCCTGTGACAGGTGCGGAGCTGCCCCTGCCTGGCCGGTGAGAGCCGCTGCCCCGCCGTGGTCTGGGCTGACACTTCCATGGCGATCCCTCCCTGGGAGGAGCCGTAGATGCTGCGATGGCCGGCGACACGTTGAAAGCGATGAACTGTATTTTTATGTGCAATAAAAGATGAAACGCTTAGGAGATGAAGCGTCAAGTCTCTCTTTGTTCTTAAATTGTCAGTAAATCCTGCTTCACGCTGCGGTCTGGCCCAGGGAGTCGTTTCCTTGGGGCGAGGAGGGAATGATTGGCTGGAGAACGCTCTGGCTCGCTGGGGAGCGGCTCGGGGGCTGCTCCGGGCTGGGCTTTCCCCGGTTGCCCGGAGGACTCGGGAGTTCCTATCCCGCTGTCCCAGGGCCGCCCCGTGCCCACACCGAACGTGGCGCCTCTGTGTGACGTTACTGCCGTGCGCCGGAAGTGGCCCCGACCGGAAGTCCCGGAAGCGCTTCCGACCGGAAGCACGTGGGCGCGGCCATGGCGGACACAGACGCGGCCGCCGCCGTGCGCTTCAAGAGCAAGTGAGGGACCGGGATGGGGCCGAGCTGGGGCTGCGAGGGCGAGTGAGGGGCCAGGCTGGGCTGCGCGGCCGGAGCCCCCGCGGTGCCGCCGTTCCGCTTTAACGGGGCCGCTCCGCGCGTCTCTTTTCACTTCCAGCTACGCCGTGTCGCGGAAGATTGAGCCATTCTACAAGGGAGGGCGAATCCAGGTAACCCCGGCTCTGGAAGGTTTGGGAGTGTCGCGTCTCTCGGCCCTAACGTTCCTGTTCCCGATCCCTTTTCCCTAGATTAGCCGCGATGGGAAGTTCATGTTCTGCCCCTGTGGGAGCAAAGTCAACGTCATCGATGTGGAAACCGGAGCCCTCCTGCACAGCCTCCAGCAGGTGACGGGGATCGGCCTCTCCTGAGGCTTTTCCGGGGCTCCCGGGGTCTTTTCCCACTGTTGATGTAAAGCTCCCAGGAGTGAGGAGCACAGGGCGGGTGGGAACGGAGCCAAACACAGACTGGTGGGTTTTGGGTTGTCCCCAAGCGCAGCTCGGTGTCAGCAGAGCCACGTGGAGCAGGGAGCTCTGAGATCTCTCCAGGGATGGTTTAACTGTGGGATTCCCTTCTGTTTTCCCAGGATGAGGAGGAGGATGTCACTGCATTCGTGCTGAGCCCTGATGACGAGGTGGGTTTGTACTGGGGGGCATCAGCAGCCTGAGACGGGCACTGATGGAGCGTTTGGGTGACGATCCCAGAAACAGGGGGGCTTTTGGGGTGCCCTGTGCAGCACCAGGGGTTGGACCTGATGATCCTTGAGCATCCCTTCCAACTTGGGTTATTCCAAGATTCCATCCCACGGTGCTTCCAGAGCTCCCCACGGAGCCTCCTCTGCCTTTGCCCCCGACCTGCCCAGAGCCTGAGCTGCAGCAGCACCAGCTCTGAGCGTGGGCCAGGCAGCTCAGGGAGTCCCTGGCTCACGCTGCCCTTGCCCCAGGTGCTGGTGACGGGCAGCCGGGCGCTGCTGCTGCGCCGCTGGCGCTGGCGGGAGCGCAGCTGCGAGCGCAGCTGGAGAGCCGTGCACGCCGCGCCCGTGGCCACCATGGCCTTCGACCCCACGGCCACCCTGCTGGCCACAGGTACGAGCTGGGCCCCTGGGGGGCTGGGGGTGGCCCAAGGGATCCTTCTGCTCCTGGAAAATCCTCCTGGCAGAGCCCAGTGCAGGCTCAGGACGGGTTCTGCGCTCCTGCGCTGTGGTTGCTTTGGGGAGGTGTTGGATTTCTCTGCTTCAGAGTTCATTCCCAGTGTCCTTGTTTTGCCAGGTGGCTGTGACAGCACCATTAAGATCTGGGATATGGTCAAACACTACTGCACACACAACCTGAAAGGATCCTCTGGAGTGGTACAGTAAGGACGAGCCGTGGTTGTCAGGCCCTGGTGTTGGTGTGGTGCTGGGATGGATGTGAAATCCTGGAGTTAATGGAACATGAAGGTCCATTCCAAGCACGTTCTGGGCTCTTCCTGGTTTTTCAGAGCAGGGTTATGGCTGATTCTGCCCAGAGAGGCAACAGCTTGGTCAAGAATTTTTGTGGAATCACAGAATTGTTGGGCAGGGACACCTCCCCTTGGAGGGGTGCTCCAAGTCCATCCAGCCTGCCCTGGAATGTGCATTATTGAACTGCTGGGTGGTTTATTCGTGTCCTGTCCCTCTCCTCCTGCCCAGCCTGCTCTGAAATGTGCATTATTGAACTGCTGGGTGGTTTATTCGTGTCCTGTCCCTCTCCTCCTGCCCAGCCTGGTCGAGTTCCACCCCGACATCTCCCGCCTGCAGCTCTTCTCCTCCTCCATGGATTACAAGATCCGCATCTGGGACCTGAGCTCCAGCAGATGTGTGGCTCTGCTGGATGGGCACTTCAGTGCTGTCACCTCGCTGGCCTTTGCAGATGGGAACACCCTCCTCAGGTACCCCTGGCAGGGCTTTAAGCTCCAGCCTCCTCCCTCCCTGCACACTGGGGGGTTCTGAAGGCTCTGGGTGGGTTCTGCTCTGAGGGGAAGGATTTCCACCAGTGCTCAGTGGGTCTCAGCTCTGGAATCATGGAGTGGTTTGGGATGGAGGGGACACCAAAGCCCATCCAGTTCCACCCCCCTTCCACTGTCTCAGGCTGCTCCAAGCCCTGTCCAGCCTGGCCTGTGTTTCTGGGAATATCCTGTGCTGGCACAGGGAATGCTGGTGCTCTCTTTCCCACAGCCTCTCCAGAGAGGTGCTGAACTCCCCCAGTGCCAAATTTGCACTCAGAGCCTGAGCTGAGTGGATTTAGCACTGAAACTGAGCTTTCCCTCTGCAGCTCTGGCCGTGATAAGATCTGCATGGTTTGGGACCTGGAGACCAAACAGAGCAAACGAACTGTCCCTGTCTATGAGGTGAAACTGCTTCTTGTTTCTTCCTTTGAGCTCCTTTGTAGTTTCTAACTCATGGTCTTGTGGTGCCTCTCCCTGTTTAGGGTCTGTGCATTGTGAAATGGGGTTTGTCCCCTCCCAGGGGTTTCAGCTCTGGTTCTGTGCCTCTCTGACTCTTGCAGACCGTGGAAGCTGCTGTGCTGTTGCCTGAGGAGGGAGATTTCTCTCAGCTGGGTGTGAAGAAAGCAGGGCTGCACTTTGTGACAGCTGGCAGCAAAGGTGGGTGTCACGTTTGGAGCCTGAAGGGTGGCACTGGAGACACTTCCTGGCTGTTGTTCCTGGGATGTGTTCCCCACGTTGGGCTGGAGAGCAGAGCCTGCTCCTGAGTCCTTGGGCAGCAGTGGATGAGCAGGATGGGGCTGGTGTGCTCTGATCCATTTAATACTCGATTTCTCTGCATTTTCAAACTGCAGTGAAGCTTGATTTGCACTGAGGAAGCAAAACTTTGAGGCTTTTCCTGCCACAGCCCGCGGATCCTGCCCAGCCCTGCCTTGGAGCTGCGTGGCTTTTCCCAGGAAGCTTTGGATGATCTTCCTTGGGCATCCACTGTGTAAAGCAGTGGCTCTGCCCTGACTTCTCCTGCTTTTTCCAGGCATCCTGAGGGTGTGGGAGGCGGCCACAGCCGCCTGTGTGCACAGCCAGCCCGCGCCCTTCGCGCTGCGGGAGGAGCCGAGCGAGCGCAGCCTCTCCCAGTGCTGCTTTGTTCCTGCCAGGAACGAGATCCTCACCGTGTCTGTGGAGCACAACATCCTCTTCTATGATGCTCAAACCCTCCAGCTCAGGAAGCAGGTGAGTCCCTTTCCCTCTGTCCGTGCTCCAGGGTCAGCTCTGCTTCTGGCACAGCTTTGTCCAGGGACGCCCGTGGCTCCTGGAATTGGTGCCAGGGAATTTCACTGCTTTGGGGGAATGTTGAGACCAACACAGGGACAAGAAAGCACAACAGGCCTAACCAGAAATCCCTCCTATGTGTAGATTTTACACCCAGTATTAAATGCAAACCAGCCCTTCCCACCTTCTTCAGGTGCTTTTTCCCTGTTGAACTGGGAGCCTCTCCCTGTTTCCATTCCAGCTGGCAGGATACAACGAGGAGGTCCTGGATGTGAAGTTCCTGGGCCCTGGTGACTCTCACATTGTTGTGGCCACCAACAGCCCCCAGCTGAAGGTGTTTGAGCTGGCAACATCCCACTGCCAGATCCTGTACGGCCACTCAGGTGCGTGACAGCGCTGCCCTGGGGGCACTGGGCAGCTCCTCCTCAGTCCAGCTTCTCTGGGGACTCTGGTGGGGAGGAGTTCTCTCTGCAGCAGCACCACAGCAGCTTTGGGAGTTGTGTGGAGAAGGGATGTATCCCACTGTCCCTGTGCCTGGCAGTGAGATCAGTTTAAACTGGAGCTGAAGGTGTAGGTGTGTGACAGGCTGGGGGTGTCGTGTCCCAGACCTGTCCCCTGTCACAAGCAATGAGCTCATTAACTCACCCATTTCTGCTGTCCCAGCTCAGTCCTTTCTGCTGTCCCATCTCAGCATTGCTGTGCACCCACCTGGTTTTATTTCTTCTGTTTAGAAACAATCCTGGCTCTGGATGTCTTCAAAAAAGGCCTCATGTTCGTCACCGCTGCCAAGGTGTGTCCCTGGTCTTCATTTAATGAAACTCCTCATTCCATGGGCAAAATTACATTATTTCTGGAATTCCAGAGAGGGCTTTTTGTTCCTACAATTCCTGTCTGCTGCATCCCCCAAATCTAAGGTTCTCCCACTGTCCCTTTTTAACGTTGTCCCTGGGAAAATGGATTGTGTTTAATTCGCCTGAAGGAGTTGTTTCCTTCTCCAAACATCCTGGTCTGGGGGTAGAGTTCAGAAAAGCTTTCAGTGTGAAACTGCTGGGTGCCAATACCCCTGAGAGACCCAAAAAGAAACCTCTGATCCAAGCAGCACTAAACCCCCGTGCTGGAGCCCCAGAGCGGAGGCTGCTGTGACAAAGCTGAAGGTTCCGTGTGGAACATCAGGGATGTGCTGAGAGCCCAGGGGGCTGAGGAATTGCCTGAAAAGCCCCCTTGGTGTGTGCCCTCTCCCCACAGGACAGGAGCATCCGGCTGTGGCGCCTGGGCAGGGCTGGCAGGGTGAGCTGTGTGGCCCAAGGGCTGGGCCATGCCCACGGCGTGGGTGCCATCGCCTGCTCCAGGTAACCCAGGCTGGGCAGGGTCCCCTCTGTGACCACAGGGAGTGGAAGGAATGGCCTGGGGGGTGGCTGCCTGCCTGCTGTGCTGCTGCTCATCCCTGCTCCCAGCTGCTTGTGGGGCTCTGAGGGGGAATGGTTTGGGTTGGAAGGGAGTTTGAAGCTCATCCAGTGGCACCAGGGCACCTTCCTCTATCCCAGGGTGCTCCAAGCCTGGCCTTGGACACTTCCAGGGCTGGGGAGTCCCTGTGAAATGAAGGAGCTTGAACAGCCCATGCAGACACTGTTCCACATCCCAGCAGTGGCTGAGCGTGTGGAGATCCCAGACAGAGCAGAGAAACCATGGATTTGTTTCCCCACCCTTGGTGGTTTTATCCCTTTCAGGCTGAAGGAAACCTTTGTAGTCACCAGCAGCCAGGACTGCACCATCAAGATCTGGAACATCCCTGAATCCCTCACTTCCAAAGCCAAAGCAGCCTCGCTCTCCAGCCCAGAAACTCTTCATGCCAGAGTGACTGAGCGTGGCCACGACAAGGTAAAGCTCCCTGAGCTCCGGAAATCCTTTCAGTGTTTCAGTCTTGTTGGAACCCTGAATTCTGAGAATTTCACTGTTTCTGCNGTTTAGGTGTTGTTTTATAACTTCCTTTTTTACCTTTGCTACTTCCCCTTTCTTCTCCAAAAACTTGTGTTTTCTGCCATTGGTTCTACAGTTCCGCAGTGCGGGATAAGAAGAACTGATTATTGGGTTTTTATTGAAAATATCCTACACAACATCTCCCTAAGTGGACAATCTGGGGTGTAAATAATCTGGAGGAGAGGTGCTCGAGGCCATTTGCACCTTGTAATTAATGTCAAAGCAATTTCTGTGCTGCCAAGTTATAGATAACACTTCATAAACATTCTGAGAGCGAAGAAACGCTGAAGTGTTTTTACTGTGTCTTATCTCGAGTGTATGTTAAAAGAGCTCCCAAAGAGAAGATGTGCTGTGGCAGGGCCAGAATCACAGCACAGTCTGTCTGCTGTTCTGCCTGTTCCATGTCCCAGAGACCTGACCTTTCTTGCTCCTTTGTGGCTTCCCCAGGACATCAACAGCGTGGCAGTGTCCCCCAATGACCGGCTGCTGGCCACGGGCTCGCAGGACCGCCTGGCCAAGCTGTGGTCCTGCTCAGACTGCTCCCTGCTGGGGGTCTTCTCTGGCCACAGAAGGGGCATCTGGTGTGTGCAGTTCTCCCCCGTGGATCAGGTCTTGGCCACCTCCTCAGCTGATGGCACCCTGAAGCTCTGGGGGCTGCGGGATTTCAGCTGCCTGAAGGTGAGGAGAACTTGGCCTCTCGCTCTGGGTAAAACCCTGGAGCCATGAAAAACTTGGAACTGATTTTTTTGGGGTTTTCTGAGTGAGGAGGATCCTGGGGGCTGCCCCTCCCCACCCTCAGAGGGAACAATTCCTTCCTCTCTGTTCTGCAGACCTTTGAAGGCCACGATGCCTCGGTGCTGAAGATCATCTTTGTGAGCAGAGGGGCTCAGCTGCTCAGCAGGTTCGTGCCCTGCCCTGGGATTAATCAGGGGGGAATCTCTGAGCTGAGCATCAGCACCAACAGGGAAGAGTCTGGTGTCCAAAGAGGCTTTGGAAAGACTGATAAGGAGGTGCCAGGCTTTCTGCAGGGGATAAATTAATCTTCCTCTTCTCCAGTCATTCCATGGGTTCTGTTTATTGGAACAATAGGCAGAGGGTGCATCTTGCCCTCCACATTTTTGGTGAACTCTGCTCCTGTTTGGAAGGCACTGGAATGGGACAAGTTCATCTGATATTTGAGGTGGGGCAGAGCAAGAGTGGATCTGTCCAGTGATTCTGTTGTGTTTCTCTTCCAAAAGTGGATCTGATGGGCTCTTAAAACTCTGGACAATTAAAACAAACGAGTGTGTGAAAACACTGGATGGTCATGAAGATAAAATCTGGGGCCTTCACTCCAACAAGAAGGATGACATGGTTGTGACAGCCTCCAGTGACTCCTGCATCACCCTGTGGCAGGTACAGCACAGGGGGCTCCTGGTTCCTCCCCCGTTCATAACTGGGGAAATTGGAGCACTCAGCATCCCAGTGGCTCGTTCCTCACATGTTCCCCTCCTTTTCTGCCTTTGGAATTGGGTCAGCAAGGCTGATCCTGGGGTTTGGGGTTCTCTGTTGGCCATCCTGCCTCTCCCCAGAGCAGCACATGGCCCAGCACTGTTGCTTTGGAAGGAAGGTGGGAATTGCTGGATTTTACACTGAAATTACTTGGTCTTGCTGCAGAAACTGATCTCCAAATCACTTGATGGCTACATCAAAATCTGTCTCTATTAAAGCAAGGATTGATTAAGTTTTATCCTGGTTTTTTTTTAATAGGATGTCACAGAAATTGAGGAGAAGGAAGCACAGGCTAAACAGGAGGAGCAGATTATGAAGTGAGTTGATGTTGTGCAGGGAGGAGCTGGGGAAGGCAAACTGGAGCCACCCAGCTCCATCCAGGATTGCCCTGAGGCATTTATTGCCAGGCACCCCTGACTGCTCCTCCCCAGGTGCTGCTTTTTGTGTGCTGGGTGTTTGCACCCCCCAAACCTTGGTGTCCCTGTGCACTCTTTGTTTTCCAGAGAGCAGGAGCTTTCTAACCTGCTCCATGAGAAGAGGTTCCTCAAGGCTCTGGGCTTGGCCATTTCCCTGGACCGGCCACACACGGTGTTGATGGTGGTGAAGGGTGAGTGCAGTGTGTGCTCTGCAGGCATCTCCTGGCCCCTCTCTTGCCAGCACAGCTTTTCCAGGCAGTTCCAGGCTGCAAAGCCCAATAATTCCTCTGAACACCTCAGTTTTCTCTTTCCTCTTTTCCCAAGGGAAATAAGCCAGGGTCTCCTCACTCTCAGGCTCCTCCCAGCCCTGGGTGATTCCTCATTTCTCTCTCCAGCCATCCTCAAGGAGCCTGAGGGGAGGAAGCAGCTGGAGGAGAACCTTGTCCGGCTCAGGAAGGATCAGAAAGGTTTGTGGCAGGAAGGTTCCAGTGCTAAAAGCTTTCAGGGCAGAGTTGTTTTCTCAGCTGGAATGAGAATTCTGCAATCCTGGAATGGGTTGGGTTGGAAGGGACATTAAAAACCATCCAGGCCTACCCCCTGCCATGGGCAGGGACACTTCCACTGCAGCAGGATGTGGGATTGGGCACATCCAGGGCTGGGGAGCCTCAGTCACTGTGTGGAGCTGACCCACTCTGAGAGCCCAGGGATGTTCCCAGTGTGGCCTCTCCCATGGGCCAGCCTGGACAGGCTTCCTTCCCCTCCAGAGGCAGTGCTGGCCTTCCTGGTGACGTGGAACACCAACTCCAGGAACTGCCACGAGGCCCAGGCCGTGCTGGAGATGCTGCTGAGGCACGAGGACCCCGACAGCCTCCTGCACTTCTCAGGAGTTAAATCTGCTGTGGAGTCCCTGCTGCCCTACACAGGTGAGGCCCTGGGGGGGCTGTCAGGGCCCAGGGAGCAGGGAAAGGGCTTGGTTTGGAGGGGACAGCTCAGCTCTAACCCCCCCCAGCCATGGGCAGGGACACCTTCCTCTGTCCCAGGTTGCTCCAAGCCCTGTCCAGCCTGGCCTTGGGCACTGCCAGGGATGGGAGATCCTCTGGGAAATCCATTCCAATGCCTCCCCACCCTCAGAGGGAACAATTCCTTCCTGATATCCCACCCAACCCTGCCCTCTGGCACTGGGAGCCATTCTTTGGGTCCTGTCCCTCCATCCCTTGTCCCAAATCCTTCTCCAGCTCTCCTGGAGCCCCTTTAGGCTCTGGAAGGGGCTCTAAGATATCCCTGGAGCCTTCTCCTCACAGGCTGGGCATTCCCAGCTGTCCCAGGCTGGCTGCAGAGGCTCAGGCCGGGTTCTGCTGCCCCTGCCAGGGCTCTGCTCCTCTTCCTCCCCCCAGAGCGCCACTTCCAGAGGCTGAGCCGGCTGCTCCAGGCATCCACCTTCCTGGAGTTCCTGTGGCAGAACATGAGGCTGGCAGACGTGGCCCAGCAGGACAATGGGACTCTGTGAGCCCCTCCCACCAGTCCCTCTTCCCACCAGGATGGCAGCTGGATGTGCAGTTCCTGGATTTTATAATAAATGTTTTCATTTCTAACCCAAGCGCTGATCTCCTCGGGGCTGAAGGGAAGGACGAGGTCATTTCTCTGGCCAAGCTGGGCTTTGTGTCTTCACACCCTGAATTTTCACTCTCAACCAACATTAGTTTGACAGAAAGGCAGAATCCCAAAAAGCAGTTGGGCTTTTGAGGGATTTAAAGACGTCCTGGAGCTTGGGCAGAGCAGCCCAGACCAGAGCAGGGGTCTCACTTGTGCCCACCCCAAATTTGGCATCTGGGAGGGAGAGAAGCACAATTTAAGTTCTCCAAGTAGCCAATTTTTAAAGTATAAAACACAAGCAGGCTTCAGAGATACTGACATGTTTTATTTCAGAGACAAAAATGTATAAGATTCAGAACAGTAGAAACATAAGTTGTTTATAAAAATATTAACAGAGCCCTGGAGAATAACTACACTTAAAGCCATGAATGGATAGAAAAGTCTTAATTTCCCTAGAACTCTTTTTCTAACTCAATTCTACCAGACAAGTTTAGGATGAGAATTGTGACTTTCAGTAAGTGCCCAAGCCCTGGAAAGGGGAATATTTTGTCCATAAAAGTGCCCTGTGTCCCCCTGCCCAGCTGGACACACGGGGGTTATGTTCCTGTGCCTGCACAGACGTGGCTGGAGGGAACAGGGATGAGATTCCCAACAGGTTTTTTGTTCTCCCAACCCTTCAGCAGAGCCAGTCTATTCTAGTCTCCACTAACCTGTAAAAAAATTCCCAAACCAACAGCAAAAGTCAAAGAATTTCAAAAAAATAAATATATAAAAAATAAGGGTTCAGGTAAATGACATCACAGGTGCATCACCCCCTCCCTCCCCAGGGCAGGAGCTGGTTGGGTGCCCTGGGTCACTGAGTCCCTGGTGCCCTTCCTGTGCCCTCCAGCGTGGCCCTGGCTGTGCCAGCTCATCCTGGTGTGGGCAACACCAACCCTGCCTGGACCATTCCCACCCTGCTGGGCAGGATGAGCAGGAGAAGCCCTGAATTCCCAGGCACTGAATGCCAGGGGAGCTGCAGCAGGGCTGGGGTTTGTATGTGCCCAGTGGGCTCTAAGGGTGGCCTTGGGCAGGCCCAGCCCCGAGTCCTGCTGCTCCAGGGGAGCTGTGGCCTGTGTCCCGTGCCCTGGGCAGGCTGGGAGGGAGCAGCAGGGCTGGCAGGGCTGGCAGGGGCGCTCGCTGCTGCTGCACTGCCCGCTTGGTGACCGTGCTGCACCTCTGCAGGATCTCGTGGGCCGAGGGCCGCGCTGGCACCCTGGGCACGGCCGCCTCGGGCAGGCCTGGGCTCAGCTCGGCCGCAGGCGGCTCCACAAAGCCAGAATCGTTCCTGTCCCTGGCAGAGAGGCGCGGGGATTTGCTGCTGTGTGTGTGCAGCCCCTGCTCAGTGCCAGGGCAGCTGCTGGGCTGCTCCACCTCGGGCAGGGAGCGGGACAGCTCGGCTCTCCAGGCCAGGCGCGCGTTGCCCTCGCCGCTGCTGGCCGAGCTCAGCGAGGAGCTGTCCGAGTCCAGCTCCCTGGGCAGAGAGCAGGACCTGCTCCTCTGAGAGCTGCCCTCCTCCCTGCTGGGCTGTGGCACAGCCTCCCCCCGGGGCTGGGGGCAGCTGAGGGTCGGGGTGGAGGCGTTGAGGCCGCAGCTCAGGATGCTCTGCAGCTTGTGGTGAGGGTTCTTGTAGGGCCGCAGGCACAGCGAGGGCAGGAAGCCGGTGCAACCGTTGTACCTGGGCACAGGGGTGGCAACAGCACTGAGCACATCCTTCCCCAGGGCCAGGGGCGGGAGCAGAGCCCCTGGGGAAGCAGGGCCGTGCTGTACACGGGGTGTGGGGACAGGAAGAGCAGCCCCAGCCAAGGACATTTGGTTCAGGGAGCTCCTGTGCATCCCACACAAGCAGGAGCAGGGAAGCAGCAGCTGCAGCAGGGAGCCAGGGCTTTGGGAAAGCCTCCTCACCTGATCAGCCACCAGCCAGTGTGGGATCTCCTGAGCACCTCCACGACCACCCCCTGGTTCAGCGAGAGCTCATCTGCCTTCTGAGCCTTGTAGGCCTGCACCACGAAGTACAGGCTGCCTGTGGGCAGAGGGAGGGGTTGGATTTGCCCTGGGCAGAAAATGCCCCAAGGCCTGGGACAGAGCAGCTCAGCTGTGGGGCAGCTGTCCCTGGAACTGACTGGTGTGCCCAGGGAGCCCAATCCTTAGCTTGGGTGTAAGGAAGAGATTTTTTACAACAACGGTGGGGAAGCCCTGGCACAGGGTGCCCAGAGAAGCTGTGGCTGCCCCTGGGTCCCTGGAAGTGCCCAAGGCCAGGCTGGAGGGGCTTGGAGCACCCTGGGATGGTGGGAGGTGTCCCTGCCATGGCAGGGGTGGAATGGAATGACCTCGAAAGGTCCCTTCCAACCCAAACCATTCCAACCCAAACCATTCCAGGATTCCATGACCCCCAGCTGGTGGCAGAGCCAACCAGAGGAGTCAGAGATCCAGGCAGGGACTCCAGGCAGGGGTTAAAGTGGGGGGGTTTTGCAGAACTCATGTTTTGAAGGAGGAGCAGACCTACCCTCCTCATTTGAGGTGAAGGCATTCTGGATGTCCTCATGGACATCAAGCTCTTCCAGGTATGAGGCTGGGAACCAGGCTATCTGCTTGTCTGTGTTTTCCACCAGCCACCAGCCTACAAAGAGCAAAAAAACACAGTTTTTAACAGCCTGCAAGTCAAGAGATGACAAAAATCTCTGGGTAGGGGACACAAAGGACAGGAGGGACACTCAGTACCCCAGGTAAGCAAATACCTGAACTCTGCTGCTACCTCAGCACTTGCTGAGCTGTGAATCCCTCTGCCCACCCACCCCAGGCACTGGGGAATCCTCCTGAACCTACCAGTCATGTCCTTGATCAACACTTCCACAATTTCCTTCTGAGCCACAGTGAAAGGTTTGTTCTTGGTGTCCTTGGTCTCGAAGGGCTCGAGGCAGCGGTAGCTCTGCGACGCCTGAGGGAGGGTGATGGAGAGGGCCTGGGGGTCCTTCTCCCTTCTGAACACTGATGGCATGATCACCACACTGCAAAGGAAAGTTTCCTGTCAAACTTTCCAGTTTACTATTGATTTTGATGAAATCCTTGCTGCAGTAGGCCAAGGAAAGCTTTAGGCATCAGAAAGGACACAGAGCTGGGTTAAAGCACCCAGGTGAACTCCCCTGCTGTTTCCCTTCCACCCATATTCCATAACATTTCTGTTCCATGGACAAAAAGCACAGTTTGGATTCCATACCTGTTCTCAGGGAAGGAGGGATCGAGGTCTTGGGTCTGGGCCTTGAAAAACTGATTCACCTCTTCACCCTGGGAGATTTTCACGTCTGTTTTCAGCAGCTCCTGGGAATATGTTTCCAGCAGTTTCAGGATTTCCAGGCACCTGTTCAGCTTCCCACCCTTCCTCTGCTGCATTGTTAAACCTGAAACACAACAAGGGCACAGCTGGGGGAGGACAGCAGTGGATCTGGATCCTTGGGATCCAGATTTTTCAGGCAAAAGGATCAGCACCTTTTGCCTGAACACAGGGTGCCCTCTGCCACCACCCTTCCTGTCCAGGCACTGTCCTTGCCTCCCTGTCATTTAAAATAACTCCTGATATGTTTTTTTAACACCTAAAATATCTCCTTTTTTTCCCATGTAAATGTCTCAAGAAGCTCTAGGCCAATATTTGAAGAGTCACATTAATTTACCAAGTGCAATTATATTAAAAAAGCTTTTCTGGGTTGTTTTAAATCTGTGCTAGAGCCAAGCACGTTGATGTAACCCAGTGGTGCCATGGCAGGAGCAGGAGGGAGCTCTGAATCTGTTCCAGAGGAAGGTCAGACTTGGAAACTTCAGTCCCTGTCCCAGGTTGTGACTGTCCCCAAGTGCTCTCACATTTGTTAGTCCATCAGAGATTTGTCCTTACCTTTAAACCTGGGTAAACTCCTGAGAGAGCCACTCTCAGTGGGGAATTTTCTCTTCAGCTCTTTCTAAAAGTAAGGAGAAGAAGAAAACAGTGATTTCTCACAGCCCTGACACACAGCAGGGCTCCTTCCCCCTCCCCACAACAGGAATCCTGAAATTTCAGGAGCTGAAAATTCACTTACATGGAATCTCTTAAAGTCTTCAAACGTCCTGTAGATAAGAATATTGTTCTGATCTGACCAAGACACAAACATCATGTAGTTCTGGGGGACAAAAAGGGAAAAGAAAAGCAATTTAATCACAATGGTCAATTTTGGATGCTTTCAGGCAATCAGTATTTGCTGTGGTTTAGTTCTGGCTTCAGGCTGAGTGTCACATTAAAAAATTAATTAAACATTAAAATTATAAAAATATTTCCTTAATTTCAGATCCACAAATGGATAATCATTTTGAAACCAGGAGAATTTTATGGTGACAGAAAGAGAGCAAAATCCAAGACATCAAGCCCATTAAAAAACAAGTCCCCTTGTCCTAAATCCCAAGGCTCCAATCCCAACACTGTGGGGAACGAGCAAACACCCCTGGAAGAATAACTCAAAACCCTCTAGTCTCCCAATTTGTAAACTGCATTTAAGGAGGAGGAAAAAAAAGCCAAAAAAAAAGAGAAAAAATTGAAATACCTTCTGCTTTCTGCATTGCATGAAGCCCACAGCCTTCACATCCACGGGGTACCTGCTGCAGCTCATCCTCCCCACGGCTGCTGCTCCTCTGCAGGGATGGAGCTGCAGGGATGGAGCTGGAAGGATGGAGCTGGAAGGATGGAGCTGGAAGGATGGAGCTGGAAGGATGGAGCTGGAAGGATGGAGCTGGAAGGATGGAGCTGGAAGGATGGAGCTGGAAGGATGGAGCTGGAAGGATGGAGCTGGAAGGATGGAGCTGGAAGGATGGAGCTGGAAGGATGGAGCTGGAAGGATGGAGCTGGAAGGATGGAGCTGGAAGGATGGAGCTGGAAGGATGGAGCTGGAAGGATGGAGCTGGAAGGATGGAGCTGGAAGGATGGAGCTGGAAGGATGGAGCTGGAAGGATGGAGCTGGAAGGATGGAGCTGGAAGGATGGAGCTGGAAGGATGGAGCTGGAAGGATGGAGCTGGAAGGATGGAGCTGGAAGGATGGAGCTGGAAGGATGGAGCTGGAAGGATGGAGCTGGAAGGATGGAGCTGGAAGGATGGAGCTGGAAGGATGGAGCTGGAAGGATGGAGCTGGAAGGATGGAGCTGGAAGGATGGAGCTGGAAGGATGGAGCTGGAAGGATGGAGCTGGAAGGATGGAGCTGGAAGGATGGAGCTGGAAGGATGGAGCTGGAAGGATGGAGCTGGAAGGATGGAGCTGGAAGGATGGAGCTGGAAGGATGGAGCTGGAAGGATGGAGCTGGAAGGATGGAGCTGGAAGGATGGAGCTGGAAGGATGGAGCTGGAAGGATGGAGCTGGAAGGATGGAGCTGGAAGGATGGAGCTGGAAGGATGGAGCTGGAAGGATGGAGCTGGAAGGATGGAGCTGGAAGGATGGAGCTGGAAGGATGGAGCTGGAAGGATGGAGCTGGAAGGATGGAGCTGGAAGGATGGAGCTGGAAGGATGGAGCTGGAAGGATGGAGCTGGAAGGATGGAGCTGGAAGGATGG
Organism: Climacteris rufus; assembly: GCA_013398175.1. Taxonomy (NCBI): domain Eukaryota; kingdom Metazoa; phylum Chordata; class Aves; order Passeriformes; family Climacteridae; genus Climacteris; species Climacteris rufus. The sequence goes on along the minus strand of VZRZ01001928.1, from coordinate 14,086 downwards.
AGCTGGAAGGATGGAGCTGGAAGGATGGAGCTGGAAGGATGGAGCTGGAAGGATGGAGCTGGAAGGATGGAGCTGGAAGGATGGAGCTGGAAGGATGGAGCTGGAAGGATGGAGCTGGAAGGATGGGAGCTGGAAGGATGTCCCGGAGGGATGGATGTGTCCCGGAGGGATGTGTCCCGCAGGGAGCAGGGATGCGGCTCCAGCCGCGGCTGCCCAGGTTAAATACCCGGAGCAGGAGGCAGGGCAGAGGTGTGCCCGTGCTTCCTCCTCCGCCCAGGCGCTGGGCAGAAATTCCGTAATGTGGCAAACAACCGCGTGCCTTTTACCTTTCCCCCGGCTTTTCACATGCAAATCCTGCCGGCTGCAGGCGGGACAGAGTTCAGGGAGCCGCGGAGAAGAACCAGCTTTTATCACATCCTTACACACGCTGCCGGGAAGGAGGGAGGGAGGGAGCCGGGGCTGTTTGCAGGAGGTCACTGGGGCAGCAGCTCCTGCCCCGAGCTCTTCCCGGGACACACGGGAGGTTTTTATGGCTCTGTTGCACGGACAGTTACCTGCAGAGCTCACACCAGCCCCAACAAATGATTCAGAACAGGGCTGCTTGTAAAGCACAGCTCATGCACCACTCAACGTGAATAATATTTATTACAAATCTTTTTTTTTCCCCTTCTTTGTCTCACCTGCTGAGTTACTTTGAACAGATTTCTGGTAGTTTTATCATTATTTCCAAGGTGATGCCTTATGAACAGACACATCCCCAGGGTGTAACTGAGAACCTGAAGGCTCCTCAGGTGTGAATGTCAGGGATACTCAGCTCTGAGTGCCCTGTGCTCTGTCCTGCACCAGCCAGGTGTCCACACCCTCCCAGGGCAACCAGCAGCTCTTCCCAAGGAGCAGCAGGATGGATAATTCCAGCTTGGACAGGCTGTCCTCCCCCTGAACCTCAGGTTGTGTCTTGGTTGATGGGCACTGTGTGATCGAGCCGCCTTCTCCCTCCTGCCCTCCCTCTTCTTTGAGAAAGCCTCAATTATCACTGTAATTATCTTTATCATTATCATTACTGGAACCCAAACTGAGAGGCTCAGTTGTGCCTTCCTTTCATTTCTCACTCACACCTGGTGGATCAAACCCTCAGCAATGGCTGCAGGTGATTTTTCATCTACAAAAAAAAAAAAAAAAAAAAAAAAACCACAAAACAAA
>VZRZ01001928.1:2426-12838 GCA_013398175.1 Climacteris rufus | reverse complement strand
AAAAAAAAAAACAAACAAACCCCAGAACTGGAATAGGGAGCCAAGCCAGATTCCTTCCTGATGGCCCAAAAATACAGTCAGAGTACTTGGTTTGTGTTCCATGAGCACAGGAGGTGCTCCCACACAGCAGGATGGCAGTTTCTGGGGACAAAAGAAGGGATTTTGTTGCAGTTGGATTTATTGCTGCAGGATATCTGTCCTTCCTTAGAAAGGGAGCACTTTGGTGTGGATTTGGGTGGGATAACCCCTGCAACAGCATCTCCAGGGCATTTCCTGGAAGCCACACAGGAGCTGCCCTGTGGAAAAAGGATGTGAAGCAGCTCCCTGCCCTGCACAGCCCTGGAATCAGACCCTCCAGCCCTCTGTTCACAAAGGCTCCAGCCCTAAAGCATGTGCTGGTAAATCTCCCCAGCTCAGAGGGTGAGGATTTCATGAAGAGAGGAAATCATTTCATCCAGCAAATTTATTTAGGAAGTTTCAGGCTCCAAGGTGCCCAAAGCCTTTGCTGACTCTGCCTCCAAGCTGCACCCAGGGGCTCCTCCTCGGCAGCCAGGGCAGGGCCAAGCTCATCCTCACATGGCTCTGTTAAGTGGCTCTCAGAAATATTTGGGATCAAGATTCCCACTGAAGCACCTTGGCTTGGTTTTCTGTCTCAAAGCAAACCCAAAGCACAATGTATTTCCCAGAGCAGAAAGGTTTAAATATCTTTATTCTGACTGGGAAAAGCCCCAGACAAGGAAAGCCTTGGAGGAGCTGCAGGAGGAGGAGACAACTGGGGGGGTTCGGAGAGCACCTTGATGTGTGGATGGCATAAAAACCAGAAGAGTAGGAAACAGCCTTGGTCTGTCACCATTCTCAGGGAATTCAAGCAGGAAGGAGGGTTGGAAAACATCAGATGGAATGTTACAACAGGAAGGTGAAGCTACATGGGGGGTTGCAAATCACCCCAGGCAGGAGAACCAGCCAGGCAGTTTGGACAGCCAATCTTCTGGAAAAGATTGGATTGACTGGGAGATTGCTGGTGGAAGAGGTGCTGTATAAAACCAAATATGAGCAAAAGCACTCAAAACTCGAGAATTATTGAGAAAATGTTTTGTGGAAGCAAAGGCCACTGCGAGGCAGAACTGAGGTGCAGGGAGGGGATGAGATGGGACAGTTTACTCCCCACTTGTCACCAAAAAAAAAAAAGCTTATCTATGCTGTCCTGTTTAAACTGATGTATAAGTAAGGCCTGACAGCCCAAAGTTTCCTGGCACCAGCATAGATCTTCTCAGAAAATAAGATTTACAGAGGCCAATAAATGCATTCAGCCAGAAGGCAGGATGTACAAGGTAAGCTGAAACTTGTGACTGACAGAAATAGCATTTTACTAACTATAAAAGACAGCTGCATTTCTCCTTTAGCAGGGAATCTTTTGCATATTCTCTGGAGTGTGTAGGGGATTTCCTCCAGAATAATGGAGACGTTAGTTTTTCTGTTACTCTTCATGAAGTTCAGAGAAAGGAGATTTTGTGCACTTTCATCTGCATGGTAAGTTACTAATTCTTGGTAAGTTAAGCTCCTAATCCTACTATTTCTTGGCTAGCTGTAATATAGGTACCTTTATTGTGCGCTGTACTGTCTACTAGTAGTTTGTTATTTCCTTTTGTTTATCCTGTGTAGTCCACAGTCTGTTAGTTGTAGCCTCATATGTGTTCTCTTGTCTATTTTTTTTCTTGTCTATATTTCTTGTCTCTTTCTATGTGTCTATTCAATAAAACCATCCATATTGTAATTGATTTGATTGGCCATCACTAAAGAACTAGAGAGATGAAGCAGTCTTCAGCAGGACATCTCAACAGAGCTACTGCCAGAACTCTAAAAGGCAGAGCCTCGTTCACAATGGGACCAGAGCACCAACTCAGAGCCAGCAAGAGCTGTGGGCAGAGCTGCAGGGCTCAGTCCCAGCAGTGGCAGTGCCTGCTGGGCAGTGTGAGCTCCCAAAGCTGTGCAGAAGCAGCTCCTGGCCCACGTCACCTCTGCAGTGCCACCGCCTGCGAAACCGAAAGGACACCCAGCGAGCCCAGGGCTCCTCAAAGCCCTGCACAGCACCCACCCAGGGCTGTTCCTGGAGGCCAGGATGGAGAACTCATCAAAGAGGCCGTGAATTTCTCCTCTCTGCTTGGAGCTCACTTATAAAAAACAAGGCAGAGATTGTTTTTCTGACATTTTACCAAGTTTGTTTTGTGTTTTCTACCGCTTCCGTGTCATCCTGCCATACATCGGAACCTCCCCGTGGGTAATTATTAATGGCAGGGTAGGAGGGCTCTGCCCAGAAAGAGAGAGACTCAGCAAGAGTTGCTGGATGTGGCTGTTTCATCCCTGGTATTTATTTACACAGCTCTGAGGGCAGTTCTTAATGCTCCTTTAATGGTTTTACAAGGTACCAGAGCAATGCTAAATGAACAGGCAACACGTAGGAGCGCACAGCCCAGCTTTGCCAAGATGCAGGAAACGGGGGATTTTCTCCATAATAGCACCCAAAATTTTGCAGCCTGCTCCAGGAGAGCCTCAGGCACCCTGCCAAGGTGGGGCTCTGCTCGAGGGGCATCGCTGCAGCCACCAAGAGCTGCTCTGGGGACACGAACATGCAGGAGCCACAGCAGAGTGCCTGGGGAGACAAGGAGGTCATGCAGCACCTCCAGGAAAGCCCTCAGCCACCAGGGCTGTCCCACTGGCTGCTCCCATCACCAGAGCAGCTTCCCTTCCACGCCAAATAAACCCCAAAGCTCTGCTTTCCATCGCAGTGTGGATCAGGAGGAACTTCAGCAGAGTGGAGTCTGAGCACAGGGGCAGCCAAAGGCAGCTCCTCACCAGCTCCTCCACAGCCCAACAAGCAACAGCCTCATCCCAAATGCTTGGAGAGGAGAAGCTGGGTTAGGAACATCCTTTCCCACACACAGAAATTGTGTCTGGGCTGGCGACTGACCTGAACCCCTCTTGCTGCAGGGAAATCCCTCAGGAATTTCTCTTTCTACGCCCAGCACAGGAAAAAGAGAGGAAAGGTCCTCAAAGCATCCTCAGGACACTGCAGCTGTGAGGAGGAGATATGGAAAGGAGCTGTGGGCACAGCCAAGAACAAAGCTGGTAGAAAAGCTTCATCTTTCCCTCGCTCACCTTCAGGATCAAAACTGCCCTTTACTGTTCTTGCAGGTCACCTGTGCTGACACATGACCCATCAGCACCTTTAATGAAAAGCCCAGATGCTAAAAGCCGATTTTAAAAGTACAAAGAGGTTTTAGACTTTTAATAAACAGAGAAACAGACCCTTATTTAAAAAGAATAATGAGAACCCAGACACTGGAGTTGACAAAAGTCTCCTTCACCTCATGAACAAAGGAAGTGGTTGAACTTTCACACAGGCTGGGATGAGAGATTTTGCAGTAACTAATCCAGAAGAAAGTATTTAATTTCACCCTAATTTCAGCAGCTGCTGCAGGCACTAAAGCATTCTTGTGTGGCCAGCAGAGCTGACTGAGCAATCCTTTGAGCCCAGGCAGCAGCTCAGTCCTTTCCCACTCCATCACAGGAGCTGCCAGAGGGGCACATCCCTCACAGGCAGCTTTGTTTCAGGCTAAAGCTGATCCAAAAATCACAACATCACATCCAACTCCCTCCAAGCTCACTGCAGAGGGGTCACTTGCTGTGCAGATGCCCTGGGATGCCCCTGGCCAGCCCAGGGAGGGCTCTGCCTGGCACGGGAGCTTTGCACGGCTCCTGTTTACCAAGGCCTTGCTGCAATCACCTTGAAGCTTTTAGAAAAGTGACATGCTTTGCTAAGGTTATGCAGAGGACAAAAGGGTGATTCAAGAGGGAATCTTCCAGAGAGGGCGAGGGTGTAACTTCAGCTGCTGCAGGAGAAGGTTTCCTGAATGACTTTCCACAGAAAAAGGTGGTGTTGGAGGAGCGTGTGGTACGAGAGCAGCACCGAGTGTGGACGTGCTGGGGCCTGGGTATGGCATGTGAAGGGAGAAGGAAGGCAGGGCTGAGTTTCCAAGGTGATTTGAGATCTGCAGCCTGCCCTACACATTCCCAAATCCATGGGGAGAAAGTCCCAGCAACACCAGCACAGCCAGCAGGAAGCGCAGCAAGCAGCAGTGAACGTGCAGAAATGCTGTTTTCACTTGGGCAAAAGCTGTTCTTGCTTCGTGCTAAATATAGAAAGTGATCAGAGACAAGACCATTGTGTTCCTTCCAGATTAGTCAGAGAAATGCTCATCCCACTCCTCTTTCCTCATTCCCCATGGCCATGCAGGAGCAGAGTATGCAAAGTGCCTTTATCTCTCCTGGGGATTCCACCAGCACCAGGAGCTCTGGGTAAGAGTTCACCCATATTTCAGAGCAAAGACAACAACTTTGGGTTCCTTGCCCCCTTCAGAAAACAGGGAAATAATATTTCATCTTCACTCAAAAGCCTGGTGGGAGAGGAGTAATGTGGAAGGAATTGTTCTTTCATTGTTTAATTCTTAAGGAGTCAAGACATTGTCCTGGCAACTGTTACCTGAGCAAAAGCTCTTCCACCGAAGGAGAATTCCCACTGACTGCCCTTGATCTCCTTGTGGAAAAAGGAATCACCTCAAATCAGGGGCTGGTCTCCCTTCACAAAGCCAAGAGGAACAGGAGCTGCTCACTGAAAATTTTGTTTCATTTTCTCAAGGGCACAAAAGGAACCCCCAAATTTGCTGTGTTCACGCTCAGAATGCATTATGTGATTCCAGGGATGCTTGGAGTGGGTCTGGGGAGGAGCAAACAGGTTGGAGCAGGACACAAGCAGGACTGGCTGGGTCAACCCACAGAAATAATTTGGTTTTCTCCCTATCCCTGCCATTGCCAATATATACACCACTCCTCCTGGATCCTTATTTTAATCAGCAAGAGGATCCACACATAAAAATGGCACCAACTTTAAAATAAAAAACTCAGTGTCTGGTGTAGATGCCCAGATCTGAGCAAGGCTTTGGGCTCAGTCTCACACCTCAGACTGTTCTGAACACATTTCAACAGTTTGGGGTGGATCTGAACTGAGATCAACATTCCCACCCCTTCCCTGGCTGGGAGGCTGAAGGCTCCTTCCTGATATCTGGGGGACAAATTCATACTTTTGGGAAATTTCGCAGGTGATGTATTTGCTGTACGCAAGCAGAAAGGATCAATGTGATTCACTCACCTGGAAATAAACGTCATTTTTGTTTTTTGCTGCTATTTCCTAGTTGGCTGTAGTTGCTCAAACAACTCTGTGACTAATTCCTGGTGCTGGCTCGTCACTGCTTGCACTTTATTCTTCATTCTTACGTGTAAACACAGGATAGCTTCCTGCTGTATTCCCCTGCAAACAGTGACACGCTGCTGGAGCTACCTACAAAACCATCACACAAAACTTGGGAAGAGGGTAAAATTTTCTCCCTCAAAAATCATAGAATCATGAAATGTTTGGATTGGAAGGAATTTAAAGTGTTTGGGTTGGAAGGAATTAAAGTCCATCCAGTGCCACCCTTGCCATGGACAGGGACACTTCCACTGTCCCAGGTTGCTCCAAGCCCTGTCCAGCCTGGCCTTGGACACTCCCAGGGATGGGGCAGCTTCTCTGGGCACCCTGTGCCAGCTGCTTTATTTAAAACTTTAAATAAATTCCTGAATATTCAGTGGTGTTGAGATTCCCAAATGAAGAAGGCTCTGAGATTATCACTCATTGTTCCCATCCATAAAAGACCGACCTGCAGGAACACGGGCTCACACTGCTGGGAAAAGAGTTGTGGGAAGCCTCCTTGGGATCATCCCTCCTCAGGATAATTTCTCCTTGTGTGTCCTCTCCTTGGAGCCACCATTCCTTGAGGTCACCCCTGCTCTGCTCAGGGCTGTGTTTAAGCTGAGGTCTCTGTCCTTGCCCAAGCCCCCTGTGCTGTGGATTTTGCAGGGCTCAGGGGGCCAGGGAGTGAGTCCAGCCCCATTTCTTCCTCCTGCCCCAAGCCCCACTGTCAGCTGCTCATTCCCAGCTCTTGTTCAGCCAGTGCCAAGGTAAGAGCAGAAGATCAAGCAGCTCTGAAAAAGACAAACATTTTCTCCAGCAAGGGTTTTACTGCTGCTTCCTGGTGATCGCTGTCACCATCCCCAGAGCTGCCCACTGCAGGCACAGACTGAGGGGCTCTGAGAAGAGGCACACACCCAGTGCCCCATTGCCTGAAAAGGCAGCCCAAAAACTGAGCCTAGTAAGGGAATAAAGGTGGGTATTTATTGGAAAGGCCTTCAAAGGTACATTTAGGGCAGACAGAGCCCCCACGGGCATCACCCAGAATGGACAGCGAGTCACGAGTTCTCCACACCTTTATAGGTTTGGTCCATTTGCACATCAGCATCAATTCACCAATTCAAACTTTGCAATTTCCCCCTGGCTCCCCCAGCTCTCTCCCCCCTTTAGAAGCTGGGCCTGGGCAGTCTGAGTGTCCTTGCAGAGCCAGCCCAGAGAGGCCCTGCACTGCTCTGTCTGTAGAGAACAGCAGCTCACAGGCTGTGCAGCATCTCAGAGTTACACACCAGGCAATACAGAATGTGAAAAATAGAAGGGTTAAAAGGCAAGAAGCCCAGTGAGGGCAGCACCCCGGTGTCACCCACAGCAGCAGCTGCAGAGTTGGTTCTTTGCTGGCAGAACCTGGGCAGGGACAGCTCCCACTGCCCCAGGCTGCTCCAAACCCCGTCCAGCCTGGGCTGGGCACTGCCAGGGACGGGGCAGCCACAGCTCCTCCGGGAACCTGGGCCTCCCCACCCTCCCAGGGAAGAATTTCTCCCTAAAATCTCTAGAATTTCTCCCTAAAATCCAAAGTGTGTGAGGTGTTGGTTTGGTAACAGGCTCCACCACGCTCCAGCTCCTACACCAGAGCTGGGAGCAGAGGGTTTGCTGGGTCAGGGCTGTGCAGGGGGGCAGGAGGGAATGTTCCCTGTCCTTCCTCGTTCTGCACCACATTCCTTCCTTTGGATGCACCTCATTTGGCTCCACACTTAGATTCAATTCCACAGTCATGTGAATTTCCTTGCTCTGACTTCAATCTGAGCATCTCTCCATTTTTTCTCCTTTCAAATCCATGTTGGACCTGGGGGTGAGTGAGGAAAATTGGGAGAACCTTTCCCTGGAGAGCCAGCTCTGCTCCCACAGCCCAGGAGGAAAGGGGAGCAGCGTGGAACACAAATCTCTCTAACCAACAGCCCTTCCAGGCTAGGAGTTTTTCCTTTCCAATAAAAAAAGCTGAAATTTTAACTGACTCCATAAATTAAATGACTATCAAGGAAGCAAAGTCTGCTAACTGCCAAACCAGGAGATTGCTGTGCCTTGGAAACATCTCTGCAGGTATTTAATTGGTTTGAAGACAAAACAATAAAGCTCTGTAGGAATTTCCCTGTGTCTCTCTCTTATCTCTTTTCCTGATTTTACAAAAATTAATGAGGTCATGAGCATCAGTTAAAACATTTATTGGTGGGCAAGGAAAACACACATAAAAATGGCCTTATCCTTACTTGATCCTTCCTTTGTGTGTGAACTTTATGTTTATAGTTGTCTACAACTTTAGACAAAGCCATTCCAGTGGTTCCTGTCAGTTACTCACGTGCCTTCTCCCTCTCTCAGGAATACCAGCAAAGAAATATTCCCATAAAATAAATAAAAATAGAGGAGCGCTGGCAAACAGAGACCCCAAAAATGGAGATCCAGACCATCAGCTCAGTGCTCCACAGAGCAGGAAACAGCTCAACCATTTCCATGTGAAAAGTGTTGAAATCTTTTTTAAGGCAAGTCTTTGAGGGATTTCTCTAAAATGGTACTTTTTCTAAGACACATTTTACACCACACTGTGTTAACTAAAGCATATATTTTTATTTAAATAAATTATGCTAATTATATAGTTAATATATTACTAATAAATATATTAGTAATATTAAATATTTATATATAAGGTGATATTTTGGTCCACCTTCATCCCGGACATGTTTGCCTTAAACAAAATAATCTTATTTTTCACTTGACCTCCAGGTGATGAAGAGGAGACAAGTAGAAGGGAATACAAAATTCACATTGTTCACAGCAGGCCACTTATCTTGTGTCCTACTAACAGCATGACAGAATGAAGGCAAAAAGAAGGAAGAGAGCAAGTCTGTGCTGCTCTCCAAATTTTTACCTTCTCACTGCCATTAAGAATTCTGAATTAATTAATTTTCCAAGGGGTGAAAGAGCAAGCTCCAAAGTCTGATGCCAGGCTGGACCATCGCCCAGGAGCTGGCTCACCTCCCTCATGTGCTCCCAAGCCTGTGGCTCTCCAGGAAGAAAAGAAGAGGTGCCAAATGTCCACTCAGACCCAAGGTGTCGGGGCCAGCTCTGGTTCTCCATCCCCTGAAGAGCCCAGCCCTGGTGGCACACGTGCCAAGGTGCTCAGAAAGAGCAAAATCCTCCCTCAATATAATTTACAAGCACGTTACAGGGGTTAAAAACACGCAGAATTTCCTCTGGGCGTGTTGCAACAGAGATGCACGAGCTGAATGCAGTTGTCCACTTGTTTGTCCATGAAATCACGCTGTTGGTTGTGTGACTGTGCTGGAGGTAACGCTGAGGTGCTTCGGGCACGCAGGAGAGCTGCTGCTGCCATGAGCTCTGCCACACTCAGTGTCTGCACATCCCAAAATCCCAGAATAGCTGGGGTTGGAAGGGACATCTGGAGATCACCCAGTCCAACTCCCTGTGCAGGCAGGGCCACCCGGAGCGGGTGACACAGGGACACAGCCAGGTGGGGTTGGGATGTCTGCAGAGGGGAGACTCCACACCCTCCTGAGCAGCTGCTCCAGGCCTCTGCCACCCTCATGGAAAAAAGTTCTTCCTCTTGTTGGGGTGGAATTTGTGTTTTAGTTTCTGGCCATTGCTCCTCATCCTGGCACTGAGCAGAGTTTGGCACCAGCCTCTGACACCCCCTGGAGAGGTTTGGATGGATGGATGGGATCCCCTCTCAGCCTTCCCTTCTCCAGCTTGGCCAGGACCAGCTCCCACAGACTTTCCACATCACACAGATGCTCCAAACCCTATATATATATTTATATATATATGTATGTATTTTTGAGCTCAGTTAGGAGGCTTATATGAGGGAAACTGCTCTTTGATATCGTCGGAGGGAACATGGCAGAACCCCCTCACAGCCTCGGCGGGAACATGGCAGAATCCTGTTCATACCCTCTTAGGGGACATGGCAGAATCCCCTTCACACCCTTAGAGGGGACATGGCAGAATCCCCTTCACACCCTTAGAGGGGACATGGCAGAATCCCCTTCACACCCTTAGAGGGGACATGGCAGAATCCCCTTCACAACCTTAGAGGGGACATGGCAGAATCCCCTTCACAACCTTAGAGGGGACATGGCAGAATCCCCTTCACACCCTTAGAAGGGACATGACAGAACCCCCTTGCACTGAGGGGGAGCAGACGGAGACGCCCTTCACCTTCCCGCTGAGGGGATCCCTGTGCCCACCCTGAGGGTCAGCACAGCCCCATCACACCCGACGGGCGATGTGAGGGGAAAACCAAACAAGCACAGGCGGGAGGCTCACGTGAAGGAAACCCCTCCCTGTTCTCCCCACACACAATATTAAAACACAGAGTTTGCTGCAGGTTTTGAGTAAAAAAAGCACCAGAAAGATGCACTTTGGTGCGAGCCGGCTCCCAAACCCCTCAGAGCGCCCGGGCGGGAATGGCGCCGCCCCGGCCCGTCCTGCACCGCGGTGCCAACATGGCTGCGCCCAGCGAGGGCCGCGCGGGTCGCGGCTCCGCGCCCTTCCCGGGCACCGACAGCGGCTCCTTCCCCTTCCCCTTCGCCGTCCCGCACGGCGCGGCGGGGGAGCCGCCCAAGAAGCCGTGCCGAGCCTGCACGGATTTCAAGAGCTGGCTCCGCGAGCAGAGGAAGCAGGCGGCCCCGGGCGGCGCGGTGAGGCGCGGCTTCCCCGCCTGAGGGGCGGCGGGAGCCTCCCCTGGCACCTCGGGGGTGGTTGTGGAGACTGCCGGGCCCTGCAGAGCTCCCTCAGCCCTCCGTCCTGTCCCCTTCAATGGGATGGGGCTCCGTGTTCCCCTCAGGGTGTGAAGGGGCCGGGGACAGGGTTTCTCACAGTGGGAATGTGAAAGGGGTCTTCATCTTCTCTCCGGGTGTGAGGGGGCTCTGCCATGTCCCTTCACAGGGTGTGAGGGGGCTCTGCCATGTCCCCTCAGAGGGTTTCGGGGGCTCTGCCCTGTCCCCTCGGAGGGTGTGAGGGGGCTCTGCCATGTCCCCTCTGAGGGTGTGAGGGGGCTCTGCCATGTCCCTTCACAGGGTGTGAGGGGGGCTCTGCCATGTCCCCTCAGAGAGTGTGAGGG
>VZRZ01001927.1:43488-64298 GCA_013398175.1 Climacteris rufus | reverse complement strand
ATTTTTATACATTTATATAAACAAAATTCTTATGCCCAGATGTGCTCTAAATAGAGCAGGATCTAAGCAAATCAGTGTGACAGGTTTAATAAGCTGTGTATTTGGGGGGAAATATTTCAGATGTGTAGGAACACGAGGCATTACCCATATCCCCAAAATCAGTCCCAAAAGTGAGCTGTGTTTAATAAGCTGTGTATTTGGGGGGAAGTATTTCAGATGTGTAGGAACACAAGGCATTACCCATATCCCCAAAATCAGTCCCAAAAGTGAGCAACACCATAAGATGAATCCACCCCACAGCAAATTCAGCCTCAGTGATGATCTGGGAATGGGATGATCCTTAAGGTCCCTTCCAACCCCAATCATTCTGGGATCCCAGGACTTTGCTTTTACCTTTTCCATATGAATTTTGGGATGATGGTGATAGAGCAGATGCTTCAATCCTTTAGACAAAAGGATTACACCTCTTGTTTTTCACATGATGCCAGGCAGCAACACAAGCAGTTTTCGAGGAACACATTAAAAACCAAACAGTAATCTCCATTTTCCAGTGCACAAACACAGCAGGTTTAAAGCCTCTGCATCCTCAATTGATCTCTCTCTGAATTCCCAAGAGCCAAGTCACAAACAGGGATCAGAAGGAGAAAGGCAGAGAAGCATTTACACCCCGTGCACACACATGACCACTGCTGCTCCAGGGCTGGAAACCACTGAGCTTCCCTGCTTGTTTTCTGGAATCTCCTACTACTGAGCCAGCTGCTGCCTTGCACTTCTCAAATATTAGGGAGCTACAGCACCAAGTTACACCAAGCAACAAATCTCCTTTATTTCTTTCCACACAAGAACCTTCCTGAGCTCCTGCCCGTGGAGGGTGGAGGGACCAGGGCTCGCCCTGGGACAGATTCCCTTCCCACAAAGTCCAGAGTGTCCAGGGCTTAAGTGATCCCCTGTTTGACAGCTGGATATTTCACATTTTGCTATTTTAGAGCCTGGGCTGCACAGGGAAGAATTACAGCTCCTCACTGGGCTCCTATAGCAGGGGAGAACCTGAGACTGCACTGCAGGGCAGTGAGCTCTGTAAGACAACCCTGGCATGGGGTTCTGCTTGGGATGGGCTTTTCTTCCCCTCCTCCTTCCAGCTAAAAAGATTTTCCAGGAGTCCCAGCTGCTCAGCAGCACAGAGAGGATATGCTTTGTCTAGCAGGAAAATATATGAATCACAGAATTCCAGAATGGTAGGGGGTTAAGGATCATCCCATCCCACCCCTGCCCTGGGCAGGGACACCTCCCACCATCCCAGGCTGCTCCAACCTGGCCTTGGGCACTGCCAGGGATCCAGGGGCACCACAGCTTCTCTGGGCACCCTGTGCCAGGGCCTCACCACCTCCCAGGGAACAATTCCTGCCCAATATCCCATCTAAACCTACTCCCTGTCATTTTGAACCCATTCCCCTTCGTCCTATCATTCCAGGCTCTTGTCCAAAGTCCTTTTCCATCTTTTTTGCTGGCTTCTGGACTAGAGGGCATCCTCTCCCACACAAATTAATGCCACTCAAAATCATGACAGGGACAATACAAAGTGTTAGAATAAATCCAACCCAAATCCATTCAGAACATGACTATTCAGAGTATTCCAGAAGTTTTCAGAGGACTTGTTGCCCAAACGTTTTCATGGAAAGGACCAGATTAGCAAGAATTAAACAATATTCATGTGCTGAGATACCAAAACTACTAAAATACTAAGCTCTTGATTTTACCCTGATTGTCAGGACCTCACTGCCATTCCAGCTGGGCAGAAGTTACCCCTGGAATATCCCACATTTTTCTGGCAAATTCAGGAGAAGCCTCACAACACCATTTGACCTCCCCTGTGTGGGGAGAGTGCCCAACACCCGACAGAACTCTCACCTCAGCTTAGGCAGAGCTTGGTTAGGTCAGCTCTGAGTGATCCCCAGCCCAACCAACCTCTGCCTCCTCCAGAAACACGGATTTGGGCACTACCAGGGTGCAGCAGAACAAAAGAAAACAAACCTTCTCCCGTTATTTATGGCACAGCCCCAACATTTGAGATTCCCTGCTACAATCAGAGCATCCCTGAGTGGATTTGTTCTGGGAGGTGAGAGCAGCAAGTGATACCTGTACCTGGGGAAAGGGGAGATGGGAGATAAAGGTCAGAGCAGTGCAGCCAGATAGGGTTAAGGTCATTAACACTTAATTCTTTGCCTTTTAGCTCACAGATCACGTTTCCAAGGCATAAAGAAACTCACCTTACCCAAGCTTTTGGGACTCAGATTGAAAAACAAACCCACCACCAAAAAAAAAAAAAAGTGGACTTGTAAGGGGTGAGTTTCCCTTTGTTGAGGGTGGATTGGAAAAACAACCAGTCAGAATAAGAATCAAAGGCATTGTGTGGATAAATTCTTGCTCTGAGCTGGAACACATTCACATATTCTGCATCAGAACTACGGATTTTAGGGTTTTTTAAAGCAGTGTCCTCAGCAAATCCAAGGCCCTGAAATTGGCTGATAAATCCTTCAGAAGTTTATTTACAACTGTAGAAGAGTAATTAAGGTTTCTAAAGAAAAAACAAACTTTCTAAAGCCAACAAAAAATAACTGGAACAGAAGATGAGCAGTCACTTCCCGTTATGCAACTGCCTGAAAAAACAGATTTGTCCAATTCAGCGTGAAAAACTGGGCTGGAGTGTGAGCACCCACCATCAGCTGCTGACAGGTTCCAACAAGGTGCAGACAGCTCTGCTCAACCAGAACCCAGCAGCAAACTGCTCCAAGGTCTCACACAGGGCACAAGGAGCCAGGGAATGGGGTGCTGGCCACACACAGACCCTAAACACACCCTGCAGGGACCAGGGTCACTGCTGTCCCTGCACCCTGCCCTCAATCATGTGCTATTAAATAGCATTTTAATTACAATTTGTTAAACCTGGTACTGCTTACAGTCATGGCAAAACCAGCCAGAGGTGTGGAGGGCATGAGAATCACAGAATTCCAGCATCATTTGGGCTGGAAAAGAACTGCAAGGTCCTTGAGTGCAACCTGTGCCCATCCCCACCTTGTCCCAGCCCAGAGCTCTCAGTGCCACATCCAGGGATTCCTGGGACAAGCTCTAACCTCCCTGGGCAGTTCCAAGGCCTGAGCACCCTTTCCATGAGGAAATGTTCCCAATATCCAAGCTGAGCCTCCCCTGGCCCAGCCTGAGGCCGTTCCCTCTGCTCCTGTCCCTGTTCCCTGGGAGCAGAACCCCAGTACCTCCTCCTTTCAAGTAGTTGTGGAGAAGCAGAAAGTCCCCCCTGAGAGCTGTGCACTTTCATTTGGCTGCACTTTTGAAGATTCAATCACAGTAAATAAACAGGGAGGTGGAGAAGAACTCCAGGGAAAATAAAAAAGGAGGGAGAGCCGAAGATCCCATCCCCACAGAGCCTCTTATTCTGGGAAAGCAGAGGAGCAGTTCTCACCCTGCCTGTGTTATCAATGACAGCCTCACCAAGGGAGCTGCTGGAAGGGTTTGCTCTGATCCTTGTTCTCTGCTTATCAAGGAAAGCAACTCCTGCTCTGAAAATGCAGCAAGACCAGCAGCAGTTTCCTCATCAAGATTGGAACCAGTACAAAGTGTGTTACTTCACACCACAACCAAATAAAGCTCTGCACAGACTCACTGCCTCAAAAACCTCAAATAACATCTTCAGAAAGCAAAAGCTGCACTAATAAAATAAATACTGTATTCTGACTGAGTGAAAACGCTTCACACATACCCATAAAAGTAATTTTCAGCACTGTACTTAATCCACTTGATTTCTAGTTCTCCTAGCAATTGGAATTCTGAAAGTCCTGAGGTTTAATGCACAGGTTCTTACCGAGGTTTAATGCACAGGTTCTTACTGCAAAGACCAATTAAAAAATAATTACACCATCCAGCTTTTAATCTGGACTTAAAACTGTTCAGCTCGGACTCATTAAGAAAAAAGAAAAACAAAAAAAGAAAAACCCAGCTGTTCATATACCCACCTCTGACAGCCTCTGAGGACACCAAACTGTGCCCAGAGCTCTGTCCCTGAGCAGTTGGGTTTTTCTGAGCCAACACCACCAGAGAATTCAGCTGCTCCTGCTGCCTTCACGTGGAGATGTCACAACCCAAACTCAAATTAATTCTCCCCCAGTTTTCCAGACAAACTCCAACTACAAGGGACACAAGTCTAACACATGGCCCCGTGCAATTCTGTGATTTTTACAGCTCTCAGCGTTTCTTTAGTTGGCAGAAATGAAACATTTGTGTTGGAGTTCCAAACCTTCCGGCCTCCCCTACACGCAGATATTGCAATTTAAACTGGAAGCAGCATGAGGCTCCCAGTGCCTCCAAGGACAACAAAGCAGCTTATCAGGGTGAGAAACTGAAAGAACAATGAATAACACAACTTCTGGGGTTTAAAGCTGACTGAGAATGAAGCTAACCCTGTGTTTCTGGCACACCACTGAATTCCCACTCAGCAAGATCCGAGTGGCAAACTCCCACAAGCATTGCACAAGTTGAACATCCTTGGTTTGCTCTTACTACAAGCAGTTTTCCCAACCAACTGCTTATTTTAAAGCAACAATTTTATCATTTTAAAACCAGAATCAGGTAGAAAGCACAGAAGGCACATTGTGCTAAGTTTTAAAAGGAACCATTTAAAATGATGAAGCCAAGGATCACTCTTACATCACTTTTAATTTCAAGCTTGCTTGGCTCCACCTGAAGACCAAAGTGATGTTTCTCAGTGAGGCTTGGGACCACCTTTTCTCACTGTTCTGTAACAGTGGTTTGGGTTGGAAGGGACCTTAAGGATCATCCAGTGCCACCCCTGCCCTGGGCAGAGACACCTTCCACTGTCCCAGGCTGCTCCAAACCCCATCCAGCCTGGCCTTGGGCACTGCCAGGGATCCAGGAGCACCCACAGCTTCTCTGGGCACCCTGTGCCAGGGCCTCCCACCCTCCCAGACAAGAATTTCCTCCTTAAATCCCATCCAAACCCACCCTCTCTCAGTTTAAGGCCATTCCCCTTTGTCCTGCCACTGCACACCCTTGGTAAAAAGTCCCTCTCCAGCTCTCCTCAGCCCTCCTTAGGTACTTAAGCCAAGGTAATTGGCAGGAAAATGAGCCCAGCAAATCCACAATCCAAATTCTCAGTGACCCCACCTGGAAGCTGGAGGTGGAAAGCTCAGGATGGCACCTTGGCATGGCCCAACATTGCTGTTTTCTTCCAGCACTGCCCAGGGCCCCCCTGGCCACCAGGATGAGATCATTCCCAGCAGCAAACTCCATCAAAAAGCTTTTTGTTACAAGCTGCTGTACTTCAGTTTGCTTCCTTTTTGGATTAATTAGTAAAGATGTTTTACAGAAAGATCCACTTTATTATTCAGAAAATGTTCAGTACTTCCCGTCTCTCTCTTACATTTCTACCTCTTTAGATTTAGAATATTTATAAGACATTTTTTAATTTTTTAGCCAAATTATTAGACTCATGAGGGGATGAATTGTGGAGGAGTTGGGGAGGGGCTTTTTGTTTGGGTTATTTTTTTGCTCTTTGGTGTTTGAAAGAAGAAACACTCCCAGGTTCTACTTGCAGGTCTCCCCCTCCTAACCAGGCATTTCAGATTTTGATTTCTGTTTCAGCAACTGCTTTTGTGTTTCATGCAAGAAACTTGCTGGATTAAAACAAAAATAATCCCAAAATGGTTTGGGTTGGAAGGGACTTTAAGGATCATCCAGTGCCATGGGCAGGGACAGCTCCCACTGTCCCAGGCTGCTCCAGCCTGGCCTTGGGCACTGCCAGGGATCCAGGGGCAGCCACAGCTTCTCTGGGAATTCCACCCCAATCCCTCCCCACCCTCCCAGCCAGGAATTCCTTCCCAACATCCCACCTAACCCTGCCCTCTGGCATTTGAAACGCTGCAGAATTGAGATTTGCCATTGTCCATCACAGACCTGAAACCACAACAACCACATTTATCACCAGCCAGGCCTCAGAAATGAGGAGGACACAAACCAGAAGCCCTGGAGTGTTCAGGAATCAAAGAAGCTCTGATTATGTTCTGTGAAATGACCAATCCTGCAGATCTCCAGGGAGGCACAGGATGCCTCTTCCCAACTCACCCTCGGCCAGACTGAATGAATGAGGCACTCAATTAACCCAGAATTTACACAAAGGACATGTGAGAGCAGAAGCCTGCCTTGAATCTGATCAACCTGGTGAGCACAGTAAAAAACACCCCACTCTTCTTTTTTCAAAGAGATATTCAATAAATAAATTAGCAGAATAACAGAAGTAATTTAGCAAAAACTTGCTAAGAGAAAGAACAATCCACAGCCAACCTTCAAATTAAAAACCATAATATTTCAGTCAATTCCATAAAACACAGCCTGTTTAGCAGATGTAAATGCTCCTCCCAGCACACAACCCCCTTTTTTGGGATTATGCTTCTGAAAAGTGGAACATTAATCTAGAAATCACAGCTCCTGTGCTTGGAAAGATTAACAGAAAAACTCTCACAAGAGATAAGCAGGGAGAGGAGTGTTCAGTGCAAGCTGCAAGTGTGAAACCTTGTGCCCAGAGGCCAAAGGTGACAGTGGCAACCAAAGATAATCTTTTTTATTGGAAAATATTGAGACTTTGGAGCTGAGTCATTTCCTCAGCACCACCAGTGCTCCCCTGTGCAGAGAGCACTTGGCTCTGAGGAAGGAAAGGCATTTTCTGCTGCAGTGGAAGTGGAGAGAGTCTGAAAAAGCCAAATTACACCTGGGACTGGGGCACCCAGTGGTGACACTGAGCTGTGGTGGCATCACAGACACCAGGGGAAGGGATGGGGCACCCACAGGGAACTGGCCAGGCTGGAGAGGTGGGGCTGTGCCAACCTCAGCAGGTTCAACAAGGCCAAGGAATGGGACATTCCAAGCACAAATCCAGCCTGGGAGAGCTGGGGGGGCTCAGCTGGAGCAGAGAAGGCTCCAGGGAGAGCTCAGAGCCCCTGCCAGGGCCTGAAGGGGCTCCAGGAGAGCTGGAGAGGGACTGGGGACAAGGCAGGGAGGGACAGCACACAGGGAATGGCTTTAAACTGAAAGAGAGAATGTTTAGATGGGATATTGGGAAGGAATTCCTGGCTGGGAGGGTGGGCAGGCCCTGGCACAGGGTGCCCAGAGAAGCTGTGGCTGTCCCTGGATCCCTGGCAGTGCCCAAGGCCAGGCTGGATGGGTTTGGAGCAGCCTGGGACGGTGGGAGGGGTCCCTGCCCATGGCAGGGGTGGGATGGGTGATCCTTGAGGTCCCTGCCACCCAACCCAGAGTGGGTTCTGTGATCTGAACCCCACAGAGCCCCAGGATCTCAGAGGCTGCAGCACAAACGCTGCTGATCCCCAGCTCCAGCACAGGAAGCCAAAGGACACAGCCCACACTTGACCCCTCCTGAGAACCAAAACCAAGGAGATGAAACAGAACAAAACAGACAACTTGCTCTGCACAAACCCACAGAAATGAATCTTTTGCCTGATCTGCTTTCACAGTTTTTACATTTTGATTTTATTTCCTATGCTGTAAAGTGGGGAGTGCAGCACTACAAACATATCAAAATAATGGACTCGCCTCACCCTCCTGCTCTGCTCTTCATGCTGAATTATTTGCATTTCTTCCTCTGATCTGGCATTCTTTTTCCTACCCCTAATCCAACAAAAAAAAAAAGTTTAGGCTTGAATGTAAAGCATTAACAGGATTGCTGAAAGAGAACTACTTTGAAAAGCCTGTTATCAGTCAGGGAGGGCAGCTGCTGGATTTCCCTTTGTAGTTGGAATTCTCTAATAAAGGAACATCTGAGCTTAATCCAAAGCTTCTGTTTCATAATGAATGAGATCCTACAATCTTTCATTTGAAAATTAAACTGATTTCAGGACAACATGCAGGTCCTCCAAGGCATTTGGGAAGTTTCCTTGCTTTGAAGGCAAGGGTTAAAAACTCAGGGTGGAGAATAATTCTCCTCGAGGTGATCTGTGTTAGACAAGATATTCCTCAGCAGAGCCCCCCTCTGTTTCACTTCTGTCTTTCAGGGGATCACTTCCTAACCTAGGTTAATATTTTACTCCTCAGTTTATAAATTGTGAAGTTTCTTTTAAGGAATAAAACAGTTTAGAACAAAGCAGGGTGTACAATCAGGACACTCTAACGCATTTCAATGAAGATTAACAATTTTCATGTACCTCTTGTGCTCCCCACACACATTTGCAACGTTAGTCCAGCACAATGTTTAATTATTCAAATAGAGCTGAAATAATAACTCCCACTGAAATTTTGATGAGGTGTTAAGGATCTGTAACCATCAGTCCTGCTTCCCCCCCTCAGGCATAAACTGACATTGCTTAATTAAAAAACGAGCAAAAGCGAAGTTACTGAATACCACAAATACCTACGCTAAAAATACATACAAATAACAAATGCACTTTCATTCCAAATGGATTTTAAGAGCAAAGTTTGCACTACATAATTTCTTGTTGAGTTCACATTCAACTGTTTGATTACATCAGCACCTCAAAATGATCTTGGAAGAGGTGAAGTTGCCAGGGAATTTCATTGGGGAAACGTAACAGGCACAGTCAGCAGATTTGGCTGCTGAAAAAGAAGTCTACAGATAAATTACATACTAGAAAAAATAAACATAGCCCAGACTAGAAAAAACCCAGCTTCCCTTGGATGAATTGTGGGCATTTCCCACATTTCTCCAGGCATACCCCAGACCAGGACACCAATATTGCATTTTAAATCCAGAGGGAGCTCAGAGCAGTGTCTGGACAGAGTGTGGGGGTGAATCCGAGCTCCAAGGGCAGGAATTAGGAAGGCTCAGGGAGTTCAGTGAGTCCCTGCCAGAATCCAGCTGCCTTCCTCGGGAGTTTGTATCCATCCCTGCCTCCCAACAGCAAACTGCTTCAAAAACTTCAATTTTACCCTACCAACAGCACAAAAAGCCAGGCTGCACTCTGACTCCTGCACAGTCTGCCATCCTGCTGGGGGGGGACAGAAAATGCAGGTGTGAGAAAGGAACTGGGGACACACAGAGTCAAAATCACACAGAGAAATTCAAAAATAACTTCTGTTCATGGCTTCAAATCCAACAGCAAAAGGCAGCACAGCTCTTCGAGGGTCAGACTTGGACTTGTGCTCATGGAGACACAACAGCTCACGGAGAGCAGCTTAGGGAGGAGAGGAAGAGCAGTTTGGCAGGAGTGAAATCCTTGCAGAGGAGCCCTAGATGTGCACTGGACAGCTCTGTCCTTACCCTCACCTTCCTGCCCTGCCCTGCTCACTGCCTCTCTCAATTCCTTCAGTGTGCTCCTCTCGCTTTCCCAAGGGGACTCAAGTTACCAGGGCCCTCCTGAGTGAGTTTTCTATTCTCCTGTCTAACAGTCAGTTACCAAAATAACTTTGCTATTCTGCCAGTGTCACTTCTGGACTATTTCCTTCTCTCATTATATAACCACGGAGCTCTGCTTTAAAAGGGAATCTCCTTTTATCACAGGAAGTCAAAACCCCAAGGGGAAAAAACATCAAGTCTGTGGTATGTTTAAACAAGACACCATCAGCTGATGCCAGGCAGAGTCAGTGTGTTCAATTCTGTGTCTCAACCCTCCAACAGCCTCTTTGAAAGGAGAAAAAAAAAAAGAGAAACCCACCTTACACTGAATACATTCAGATGGCCTCAAATAGGATTTGAGAAAAGAGAAATAAAGGAGCAAAACAGCAGCTGGGAGCTTTGGCTACAGAGCAGAGCAGCAGGAAAAGGGGAGCAGAGGGAAACCTGGGCCACAAACACAGCTCAGGCTCAGAAAGGAAAAATGAACAAACCAATGCTTTGGAACTAAAGGCCTTTGTGAATCACACCCATCTCTCAGTACCTGAAGGGTTCCAGGAGCTGCTGCTGGCACAGGGCTCTCACTGCAGCCCTGAGCCACAGGGAAACGCTGCTGCAACCCCAAACGCCGCTGCACTCCCAAACGCCGCTGCACTCCCAAACGCCGCTGCACTCCCAAACGCCGCTGCACTCCCAAACGCCGCTGCACTCCCAAACGCCGCTGCACTCCCAAACGCCGCTGCACTCCCAAACGCCGCTGCACTCCCAAACGCCGCTGCACTCCCAAACGCCGCTGCACTCCCAAACGCCGCTGCACTCCCAAACGCCGCTGCACTCCCAAACGCCGCTGCACTCCCAAACGCCGCTGCACTCCCAAACGCCGCTGCACTCCCAAACGCCGCTGCACTCCCAAACGCCGCTGCACTCCCAAACGCCGCTGCACTCCCAAACGCCGCTGCACTCCCAAACGCCGCTGCACTCCCAAACGCCGCTGCACTCCCAAACGCCGCTGCACTCCCAAACGCCGCTGCACTCCCAAACGCCGCTGCACTCCCAAACGCCGCTGCACTCCCAAACGCCGCTGCACTCCCAAACGCCGCTGCACTCCCAAACGCCGCTGCACTCCCAAACGCCGCTGCACTCCCAAACGCCGCTGCACTCCCAAACGCCGCTGCACTCCCAAACGCCGCTGCACTCCCAAACGCCGCTGCACTCCCAAACGCCGCTGCACTCCCAAACGCCGCTGCACTCCCAAACGCCGCTGCACTCCCAAACGCCGCTGCACTCCCAAACGCCGCTGCACTCCCAAACGCCGCTGCACTCCCAAACGCCGCTGCACTCCCAAACGCCGCTGCACTCCCAAACGCCGCTGCACTCCCAAACGCCGCTGCACTCCCAAACGCCGCTGCACTCCCAAACGCCGCTGCACTCCCAAACGCCGCTGCACTCCCAAACGCCGCTGCACTCCCAAACGCCGCTGCACTCCCAAACGCCGCTGCACTCCCAAACGCCGCTGCACTCCCAAACGCCGCTGCACTCCCAAACGCCGCTGCACTCCCAAACGCCGCTGCACTCCCAAACGCCGCTGCACTCCCAAACGCCGCTGCACTCCCAAACGCCGCTGCACTCCCAAACGCCGCTGCACTCCCAAACGCCGCTGCACTCCCAAACGCCGCTGCACTCCCAAACGCCGCTGCACTCCCAAACGCCGCTGCACTCCCAAACGCCGCTGCACTCCCAAACGCCGCTGCACTCCCAAACGCCGCTGCACTCCCAAACGCCGCTGCACTCCCAAACGCCGCTGCACTCCCAAACGCCGCTGCACTCCCAAACGCCGCTGCACTCCCAAACGCCGCTGCACTCCCAAACGCCGCTGCACTCCCAAACGCCGCTGCACTCCCAAACGCCGCTGCACTCCCAAACGCCGCTGCACTCCCAAACGCTGCTGCAACCCCAATCTCCAGCAAGAACCAGGCTGCAGGAGCTCAGTCAGAGCCAGGCACACAGGGATGTGCCCACAGGGAAAGGCTTTCAGCAAGACAAGCAATTACTGGTAATTTGGCAAGTTCAAAACCTTTGCTGCAGAAAATGAAGCTTGGAGGTGCAAGGAGTTCCTTTCTGTCCCCCAGTGCCTGCAAATTCATGTTTATTCCTTCCAGGAGAGGGAAATCCCACAGAAGCTGCCAGCAAAGGAACACCAGACACCACAATAATACAGAATATCAGGAGATAAAGAGGTGTTACAACTTGAAGAACAAGACAACGACTGCTGCAACAAAATCTTGGAAAGTTGATATGATAAAGGTTTTTTCAACACCAATAACACCCAGAGGTCTCAAATAAAGATGCAGCTTTGGGGATAAATTTGGGTTTCAGCCACCAGACAATGCTGTAAAACACTCCTCTACATTCATATGTAGAGCTATTAATTCATGGTAAAACCACCACTGCTTTTAACAGGAAATACAAAGCTAAAAATGCCAGGTTTAGGCAAATTATAGCATCTCTCCTTAAAAGTGAATTCCCCAAGCTGAAAATAGTTTGGAGCAAAAGCAAATCAGCTCGAGTTACATCAAACCAGTGCTAATGCAGACATACATCCCTATAAATCCAGTCATTCACCAATTACACCCAGGCAAGCTCCTAAGAGGGTCACTTCAGGACAAATATGTAATCCCCAATGTGACACTTGATCCTATTGCCCTACATGCTCTATCCAAATCCCAATGCAAAAAAAGAGTACATTTTGCCTAAAAAAAACCCCTCAGTTAAAGAAAATCCAGCCCTCAGAACACAAGATGGAAATATCCTTTAATTCTCCTGTCGTAAATGCTGAAACAGGTTAAAATACAGCCTAAGGAAAAATAATATATATGCTTTAAGTATAAAGATATGCTGGAAAAATTAACCCTGCAGATTACATACATTGGAATTTCATATAGAAATGCAAATTTGTTACATAAAATAAAGCTCCCACAGCATCCTAGAGTCCCCACCATGGTGGTGTCCCAGGCCCACCTGACACATCTGGTGTGTGCCAAGGCCACAGCACATCATCCTAAAGGATTCACGCAGGATTCACACCCCAGGGACACCCTGCTGGCTGTGTCCCAGCGTTCTGCACAACTCTGCTGCTCTTGTGGCACCAACTTGCACTTTGGGAGCTGCCAACTGCAAACCTGGGCAGGAGCAGACACTCAAACACACAGAGCCACTGCTGAGCTGAGCAAACATTCCCAGAATCTCAGCATGCCTGAGGAAGGGGCCTTAAAGCCAAACCAATTCCACCCCAGCCATGGGCACCTTCCACCATCCCAGGCTGCTCCAACCTGGCCTGGGACACTGCCAGGGATCCAGGAGCACCCACAGCTTCTCTGGGCACCCTGTGCCAGGGCCTGCCCACCCTCCCAGCCAGGAATTCCTTCCCAATATCCCATCTAAACATTCTGTCTGTCAGTTTGAAGCCATTCCCTGTGTGCTGTCCCTGTAAATTGTCTCTCCCCATCTTTCCTGTAGCTCCTGCAAGGCCACAGTGAGCTCACCCCAAAGCTTCTCCTCTCCAGGCTGAACAATCCCAGCCTTTCCTCCAGCACAGCTGCTCCATCCCTCTGACCACCCTGGTGCCTCCTCTGGGCTCTCTCCAGCAGCTCCAGGTCCTTCCTGCACTGGGATCCAGGGCTGGGGGCAGCACTCAGGGTTACAAAGCAAAGCAACACTCCCAGAGTTCTGCATCCACAACTTCCCGGTGGGAATCCAGCAACAGCCCATCACACAATGCATTCAATTTGCTTTAAACCACTTAAATCCACAGCTCCTGCTAAGTAAGAAGTCCAAATGGTCCAGCTGTTAACATCTAGAATGCTTTTTCTAATTATTTTGATTCATGATGAAAGAGAGAAACGATTCACTCCTACCACAGGAGTCCAAAGGAAGGAAGAGAGGGTGACTCAGTTCTTTGTCTCATTCTTTGCCTCCCCTGTCTGCACAGCCTCATTCAGAGCCTCTGCTGGAGCTGGCTGGGGATTTTTGCCTTTCCCAGTTTAGAAGTTTCCAATTACCTAATTAACAGCAGTGAAAGTATCCACGGACAGCAGAAAAACTGTTCTGAGATTCCTCAGGACCAGTGCAGATAAGCCAAAGAGCATCTTTTAACAGAGCACTGCATTTATTGAAACTGCAACAGAGAAATGGCTGAAATTGAGAGGTTAAACACAAAAAAACCCCATTAGCAACACCAGAAATGCCCCTGGATCCCTGGAAGTGCCCAAGGCCAGGATGTGGCTTGGAGCTACCTGGGACAGTGGAAGGTAGCTCTGCCCATGGCAGGGGATGGAACAAGATGAGCTCTAAGGTCCCTCCCAACACAAATCAGTTTGGGATTCTTTAAAAAAGCAAAGTTCCAAATTCAGTGTTGTTGTGTTTGGTGTTAAGACCATTTCAGTGCCCCAGGAAGGGAACCTGAGTGCAACCAGCAGTGAGGACAGGGCAGGAATCAAGCACTGGAACTGCTATGGACAGCAGCAGCAGTTACACTTAAAGATGCTTTCTGTAAGCTGCTGTTTACGATTGGGTTTTCCTCAGTATTTCCAGCAGCATTTCATATCCAACATCACTGCTGATTTTCTCCTCAAGTGTGGCTCAAGCTGCACTTACCCACAGGGGAGCAGAGCACAAGAACATCCCAAGGAGATGTCACTGCCAGCAGCACCTCCCAGCCAGGAGGAGCTGCAGCTAACCCAGGGAAAAGCTTCTACCACAACCTCTTCCTCTCTCTCCACGTGCCTGAAAGCCAGGCAAGTTCAAACCACTGACAGTCAGGTGCTTCAAACAGCCCAGTGCTTTCCAGAGGGGATTACAGGAACACTGTCAGTGAAGCACAGCTTTCAGATTTCCATTTGCACCCTGTTCATAGTGCTTAATTCCTGCCCTGTCCTCACTGCTGGCTGCACTCAGGTTCCCTCGTGGTGGGCTGAAATGTGTTAACACCAAACACAACACTGAGTTTGGATTTGGGCTCTGGGGGATCTCTGGTGAGGCTGCAGGAGCTGGGCCTGCTCAGGCTGGAGCAGGGAAGGCTCCCAGGGGATCCCAGCCATGCACACACATCTCCCCAGGGCTGCCAGAGGATGCTCCCAGCTCTGCTCACTGCTGACAGGGACAGCACAAGGAGCAAAGGTCACTAAAGCACAACAAGTTCCACCCCAACAGGAGAAGGAACCTCTTTCCATGGAGGGGCAGAGCCTGGGAGCTGCCCAGGGAGGGGCTGGAGCCTCCCCAAGCCCACCTGGATGTGTCCCTGTGTCCCTGCCCCAGCAGGGGCTGGGCTGGCTGATCTCCAGAGGTCCCTCCCAACCCCAACCCTTCTGTGCTTCTGGGATCCAGGTGTCTCTGGCAGCCTAAACCTCTCCCATGAAGGTCTGTCAAGGATTTCTCACCCCAAGCCTTAAAGCTCTTACTCATGCCCCTGACAGTGTTTCTCCACTGCATTTTCCCCAACAAACCCAGTTTGATGAATGCTTGGCATCCACTTCTCCAACTTCCCCTTTAACAGAATTGATGCAGCTTCTAAAATTGGTTGTAGAAATCCCCCCTGAGCACCGACCCATTTCTCACTGCACTGAAGGTCTGGCACAACAACCTGACAAAAAGCACGGAGTGGAGCGAGGCTGGAACCTCAAACTATTTTTGTTATAGAAAATAAAGTCATAAGATGGCAACAAACCCTCAGTATCAGCTCCTGAAGGACAGAGTGCCAGAGTATCTTCAGCAAGGAGCTGACACACCACAGACAGTGCAAGAAACAGGTGGGAGGGGGGAGAAATAACACCAGGTAAAAGCACCTGGATGTTTCTGTGCCCCTTTTAGATTTTAATCACTTCCCAAACATCAGTGAAGTTACACAGAGATATTTGCTACAGTCCTGTGTGAACTGAGGCTTTCCCCTCACAAGCATGAACTGAGCAGGTCGGGAGTCCCAACTCCAGAGTGTGTAAACACACTTTGAAACGGGGCTGATAAATGCTCCCATCGTTTTACTTTGTTTAGAGCAAATGTCAACACCCTAAATTCAGCTGAAAACCAGCTTTTTGGGATGATGTAGCTCTAATGCAATTTTACAAAAGGAACAATGACTCACTCCCAGGCGGGAATGTGTTGGGAGTGTATGACCTAATGCTCAGAGACGTTTGCTTTTCCACAGAGATCCACTCTGAATTTGTACAGTATCTCCCCAACCAGTACAGTGTTTTAAAAAAGAGAGCTTTTGCACAAAGGAATTTACATTATTACCTTATTATTTGCTTTTTTCTCCACTTCTTGTCAAAACCCATCCAGCCAATCTGCAGTTTCCCCAAGCTCAGTTTCAGCCTTGTCTTTCCCTATGATCCCACCCGTGGACTTGTTCTGCAGTCCAGTTTAGGCCTGGCTGTCAGAGCAAAGGAAATCCTGCTACTCCAACCAGCAGCAGGAGTTCCTCAGCACACAGAGATGGGGATGTCAATATTTAAGTGTGAGCACACACCAGGTATGGAGCACGAGCAAGCCCTGAGCCCTGACTGAGGAGCAAGACTCGCCTACCCCGTGCTCAGTGCATTCCCAGCAGTCCTGCTGGGGCTCCTCCAGCTGTGAGGGGCTGACTGTGCAGATGTTCTGTCCAGACAGCAGCTGGGCAGCTTCCTGAAGAGCTGTGTTACAGTCCCAAGCCCAGAGTCAGGGCATCCAGCTAAAAGCCTGTGCCCTTCCCAGCCTGGCTGCTGCTCACGCTTGGAAAAACCCCGCAGAAAAAGGGGCCAAGTGTAGGTGGCAACTGGGAGTGAGTGACACAGGCTAATCAGGATTTCAGCCCTGCTAATGGAAGTGATTAACTGCATACTTGTCCCAGCAGCTCCTCAGAGCAGCCTGAACACTGCTCCCCCCACCTGAATGTGCAGCTCTGCCCTGTGTGTCAGGTCACCCACCCAGGGGTGCACCCGATCCTCAGCCTGCCTCGCACCCAGGGCCCAGCCTCCCACCCTGCCAGCACACTCATTCCGGGTTTGTGCACACCAAACTCTCTTTACAAGAAGAGTTACAGCTCCAAGAGACTGGAAATGCAACCTTGGCAAAGGGAAGCTAATGCAGGGCCTATTGCATTACACAAACCTCCCTCCCTAATGCAGCTACAACTCTTTTTGTTTTGTTTGTTAGTTTTGTTCAAATCACAGGGACACTGGGAGCTTTATCTCAGCGTTGCTATCTTGCTACTCCCTGGAGGAACTACTAATTCAGCAGTTGCCACTCTCCCTGAGAAAAGTTCTAAGAGGCAAGGAGTGAAATAAGGCAAGGAGTGAAATAAAGCAAGGAGTAAGAGCAACCAGGAGTAGCCTTTTCTAAGAGTGGGGGAAGAAATCAGCCCCTTCCCTCACTGTCTCCAGGGGAGAACTGAATAAACAGCCCACCAGCCTCCCACCTTCCAGCAGACATTTCCAGGGAACAATGTGCATTATGGAGCTGGAATACATCATTTACATACACAGCCATTTTTCATTCAGGGAGTATCTTACACTTCCCATTGGCACGGTGTCTCCTGGGTTTTCTACAGCAAAAAGGGCAAAAAAGTTTGCTGTCAAATATTTCAAATTATGGGGTTTTATGGCAACACAAAGATTTGAACAACTTAGAGGAGTCCAAGACTGACCTTGTTTGGGACAAATCCTCAGCACTGTCCTGATATAATTTTAAGGGTGCTAGAGCATCACATCAATATCTGTTCATAATCCTTTGGGGTCAGACTTCCCAATGATTTTAAAGAACTTTAATAATTCTAACATAACATTAAGAAGCCTTCCCAGGAGCAACACAGGGCACCAGTGTGAGCCACAAACATTTCATTCTTCTCCTGACCAAGCTCAAATCTGCATAACATCCACAGCAACTGATTTCCCTGCCCTTTCCTTCCCACGAGAAATTCTTTTGCAAGTGAGGAACACTAAAGCCATGGAATTGGCTCCTGAGCTGTAGGAGGGATGCAGGGGTCCTACCTGCTGTGCTCAGCCCAGCTCCTGCACTCCCCAGAGCCTGCTCCAAAGGACATCCACCCTTTCTGCTGGGAGATGAACTCTGTGCATGACACAGCCCTGCTGGCTCCAGCTCTGCCACCTCCCATCTGCTGGGATCACAGACCCCTCATTCCTCTCATCTACAGCTGGCTATCATTTCATTTGCCTTCAAGGAGGAAAAAAAAAGCAATTGAACTGATTCTTTCCGTGCTGTTAAAGCACAAGGAAGCTGTGGACACAGACATTTGACTAAGCAAGAGATTCATCTCTTTTATTTGGGACAGGAAGCACAAACACAGAAGAACCCTCTGCCTTTCAGAGCAGTATCAGCTTCTTCACTTTGCCTTTGAAACTCCAGAAGTACCTACACAAATTGTAATTTTGTTGTCTGCGATCTGACTCCAACAACATGATGAGTAACACGCCTTGAACTCGTTCTCAACAGAGGAGACTGGAATTTTATCATCCAATCTATGTCTGGCCTAGCAAAATTAATTATTTGGGGTTTTTCTGGACCAAACCAAGGTATAGTTACACACTATTTCACTTTCAAGTAACCATCACTTTCATTTGAATTGCAAGTAGCTTGAATTCATCCTGACAGACTTAAACCCTGTCTGACCAGTGGTTTCCCTTAGTCATAAGTTTGGTGGAGGTCAGAATTTGGAAGTCTGCACAGCAACACACTCTGCAGAGAGACAGACAGGAGTTCAAGCCCTGAGTTCCCACCTGAAGACATCCTTAGTTCAGCAAACAGCAGGTAAGTCTGAGCCTGAGGTACAGCAGAGCAAGAAGAAGCTAACAGCAATAGGTGTCAACCAGACCTGAACTCTGTAAGAACCCAAATCTCATTTAATGGCTCACATCCATTTATTTCTAGGGAAGAGATGCAACCACTCAAATACTACAGGGGCTGGGAGCTCAAATATAATTACAGCTCCATTGGCTGAAATTACAGCTGTGTCAGCCCTTTCAGCAGCAGAAATACATAATTCACTTGTTTCAACTGAGCACTCACCAGACTTCACATAACAAGCTGAAGGCTGCAAATCCAGCCCTGCCCCAGCCTCACCTTCTGCCCCTCCAAAACCCCAATTTGCTGCTGTTCTCGCTGTGCTTCTGCTGCTGCTCAGGCTGTTGGAGGCGTGGGGGTGTTTGGTATCATCACAGAGTAATTTAAGCAATACTTTGCTATTTAAAACCTTGACTTAACTGCCTGGTGCCCCTGGGAGGGAACAAGTGAGTGCTCTGAACACAAATACTTCAGAATCTTGAAATGGAACGAGCACACCTTGCTACCAGAGTAAGGCCAGGCTGGTTTCAGCAGTGCCTGGGAACCTGTGGTGTGATTATTCAGCCCCTGGTCACTCCAGGGCAGCACTGCTCATTTAGCACAGCACCCACAACCTTCAAAGGTGCCCCCAGCCAAATGAGGCAGCTTGTTAAAGCAGATCTGCAGATAGGCTGCAAGGGTGAGGTGCTGCAGCTGCCTGGCAGCGCTGGGCAGCAGCAGGGACAGGCCTGAGAGCCCTGCCTTTGGAGCAACAAGCTGATCAAGCCAGACATGAAAGCCTCAGCGAGGATCAACAGGCTCCCTGTTTGTCCTTTCAGGGCAGCAGTGACATAATCCTGCCCTCACATCAGGGGCAACAGGGGTGACCCACAAACTGTGCCCATGGCAACTCTGGGCTCCAGCTGAACTCCCAGGGCTGGCATCTTCCAACCACTGCCACTTCTTTGGAGTATTTGCTATTTCCCTGATGTCATTTCTGCAGAGACACATAAAAACAGATTTAGTAATCTCCACGGCCTTCAGCTTCAGAGTCAACAATCAGAGTCACAAACAGATCAGCTATTCTGCCTTCAAGCCTATTATCTGTCACTAACATGTAATTATGACCAAACAAAACAAAAGACACAGGATATTGCTGCTGTTGCAACAGCAAGTAAGTTAAGCTCTTTTTCAAGCTGAAAAAGCCCATCTCTTCTGATGCAAGATGGAATTAAAAAATTAAAAAACTTAAAAAGAGCCCATGAATCCTCCTAAACGCAGCTGAAAGCACAATCAGGAATGTCAACAGTTCTTGCAAAGAAAAACGAGCAAAAAAACACAAAGTAGATTTAACACACAGGTCTGTGCAGCCAGCATCACCTTTAGGATCATTGTATTGTGAAGTTGAATATTTTTGAGTAACAAATTTGTCTTTCTCAAATAATGGAAGAGTTAATGAAGCTGCAACAGCACCTTACAGATATAACACCCATAAAACACACCAGATAGGATACTCAGGCCCTGGCAAGGAGCAAAGAAGCTTTAGAGTTGTAAAACTCAGTGCAGTCCTGTCCTTTCAGTTTACAAAGTGAAACTACAGCAGCATCACAGGCAGAGCAGGAGGAGGCCCCGAGCAAGGCTCCTTACTCCACCACTGAAACGCTGAGCAGGACTTGGCTGTCTATTGTATTATTCAAGAAGCCTTTCAGCTGAAATTGTAAGCTGGGAAGAACATGGTACGTGCAACAGATGAGTCCAGCTTTAAAAATAAATAAAAACTTTTTTAAAACTCTAAAACCGATGAGTTAATTTGTTAAATTCGTACAGGAATCGGGGGAAGGAAGTAAGAAAGGGAGCAACCGAGTAAGAGACCGCCTAAAGAAAAGAGAACTAAAAATCTAAATTCAGGTTTAGTATGTTCACAGGCCAGGCTTTTAACACACCCCGCTAAGAGAGGGAGAGCTTACAACGCTCATCCTACCAGGACACACTTCGAAGCAGCTTTTGGCAGCAGAACAGCATCTGCAGAAGCGAAAAACTTCACCGCCTCGAGTTTAAATCTGTTCACAGCAACCCAGCATCACGGCGTGCGAGCATTTCTTTAATCCCTGTGGCCCGCAGAAGTCTGCTCACCCCGCAAGCGGGCCCGCTCGGCGCTCCCCTGAGCCGCGATGACTGAGCAGAGGCCTGAGCCTGGCGCATCCCCGGCCCGCCACACCCAGCGCTGCGAGCCGCGCCTCTGCCCATGCTCATCCTCAGCCGCGTCCCGCTGCGAGCCCGCAGCCATCCTTATAAAGCCGGGAACACGGAGACCCGGCGGGCGGAGAGCGGGCAAGGACGGGGGGAAAACACGGCACCAAAACTTTCCGGAGGTCCCAAGCAGAAGCGCGGAATCGCCCTTGCGCCACAGCCGCGCTCCCGGCACAGCCGCAGCCACGGGGACCCTGCGGGAGCGGCCCCGGCAGCCGCGGCCCCCCCAGAGCCCCGGACCCACCTCAGCCCTGCCCGCGGGCAACAAAGCCGCGCCCCGGCGCCTCCCGCTGCCTCCGCCAGCTCCCCCGGGAGATGCTCGGCGATGCCGCGGGACCTCCCCGCCCGCCTCCCCCGGCCCGCAGCC
>VZRZ01001927.1:1464-24971 GCA_013398175.1 Climacteris rufus | reverse complement strand
AGGGGCACAACCGTTGGGGAGCCTGTGCCCAGCAAGGGGCACAACCCTTGGGGAGCCTGTGCCCAGCAATGGACACAATCCTTGGGGAGCCTGTGCCCAGCGAGGGGCACAACCCTTGGGGAGCCTGCACTGCTCCGTGCTGGGCATCACAGCGCCCTGCTGCCACATGGATCACCCTGTGTGAGCCAAGCATGCCAGCCACCCTTCCTGATCCAGCCCTGCCCCTTGTGGGGCTCCCTTGGGGGCTTTGCTGAGCTGTGGGGAGGCAGTGCCAGGGTGGGGATCCCAAAAGGGAGTCACAGGGACGAGCAGCACAGAGCCAGGGTTGTGCCTCCCCGTGGCACCTGGCAGGGGTTGCCTGGGGGGTGTTTGCACCCATCGATCTCCTCCCTGCAGAGCAGCCACTGTTTCCTTCCCTGCTGCTTCGTTCCTGCCCTGGAGGCTCCCAGGATGCAGCCACAGGGCCCCTCCAGCACCAGCGGGGTCCCACCAAAGGCAGAAGCCACCCCATGTGGACAATCCTATGGAGGGGAAGCTCCAGTGCAGCTCCAGGCTCCTTCCCTGGGCCTCTCTCCCCCAGCTCAGCCTGCCCTGGTTCCCTGCCCTCCCTGGGATCCCTGAGCCACCCCTGGGGCCGTTCCTTGTGCGTGGCAGAGCCGTGGCAGAGCCGTGGCAGAGCCGTGGCCGTGTCTGGCTCAGGGCTGTGCCACGGGCCGGGGGATTTCCCACACAGAGAGATGGAGAAAGAAGCAAAGGGCTCTTGGCCACGTTCCTCTTGGCCTCCTTCCACTTGCCTCTTTTGCTGTTCTCCTTTTTCACAGCTCCTTGCTCAAGCCTTGAGCCCCAGCAAACGTGGGGAGCTCATCCAGCAGCAGCAGCAGCCGGGGCTGTGACAGAGGGAGAGCAGCAAACCCAGCCCTGGGCAGCACATCCCGCTGGGGCTGTGCCCCCCAAGGCAGATAAACCCCAAAAACAGACCCTGGTGGGCATCTCAGGGACATCCCTTCTCCAGAGGTGCCCCAGGGCCTTCAGACACCCAGGGGAACAGCCCTGGCCCCGTGCAGGAGGTGAAGCCCAGGGGCAAAGCCTGGACAGGACACAGAGCTGCCTCCCCCCTCCAAGGGAAGCATTTGGGGAGAGGGGCACCCCAGGGTGCAGCCCCTGCCTGGGAAGGGAAGGTTTGGGAAGGGAAGGTTTGGGAAGGGAAGGTTTGGGAAGGGAAGGTTTGGGAAGGTTTGGGAAGGTTTGGGAAGGTTTGGGAAGGTTTGGGAAGGTTTGGGAAGGGAATCCATCATTCCCTAGGGTGAGCAGACTCTCTGTGCCACCCCCAGCCCCTCCTGCTGCTGTCTCAGAGGGGTTGGATCTCAGAGCAGCCCCGTGTGGGCACCGGGACAGCCCCAGGGCTGGCAGCCACCCAGGAGTCCCTGCAGAGTGCCTGCAGCCTGGCTCAGCAGCAGATTAGCTTCCTTCCAGCTTTGCCTGGATTTGGTGACCTCTAACAAGGACCTTCCACCCCGGCTGGCAGCCTCAGCTCTCCCTGCTCCTGGCAGAGCCTTCCCGGGGATCCCTGGGGAACAGAGACCTTGCTGAGGAGCTGGGATTGTCCTCTCCCCCTGCCCAGCTCCTGTCCTGTGCAGGAGGGATCCCAGGGCTCTGCAGGAGGGATCAGGCCAGGGCAGGATGTCCCCAGGTGAGCCATGGCTCAGCAGGATCTCCCTGTGCAGGAGAGGGGTTGTGATGTAGCCCCAGGAATATCCTTGTGGGAGCATCATTCCCAAGGAAACCCAACTGGCAGCCTGGCCAAATCCTGCTGCCAACACTTCCAGGAATTTTGGGGCACTGCTGCCCACACAGCAGCTCTCCAGGGGTCAGCTCAGTCACACTTGGCACTAAAAGTCACAGCCAGGACAAGAAACCAATGATTTTCTTAACAAAGCAGCTTCAGCCCAGCAAAGCCACGTGGATCCCTTCAGAAAACATCAGAAAACATCAGAAAACCGAGGTACAGCCAAGATTTCATCCGAAGCAATTCCTTCTGTCTCTTCTCCCTGCCAAACCCCTCAGCCTGGGGGAGAGGGGGCTCTCCCAGCCCCTGCCTGACACATCCAGCAAACCTGCAGGAGCTTGGCTTCTTTGGGAATTTTAGTGGATTTTACCTGATGATTTGAACCTCTGCCTCAGCAGCAGCAGCAGCTGAGGCCCTGCAGAGATCCTGCTGTGCCCTTTCCAAGTTCTCACTCTGTGCTCCTGCCTCCAGCTGGGATAATCCCTCCTGGCTTGGCAGAGCCTCAGGTGGGGCAGCTTCACTTGAAAAAGAACTGCAGAAAATTCCAGGTTTGGGATTCACAGGGGCTGGGTGTGTGCAGGGCAGGAGCAGGGATGTGAGGAAGGAGCAGGGATGGATGTGGGGAAGGAGCAGGGATGGATGTGGGGAAGGAGCAGGGAGGGATGTGGGGAAGGAGCAGGGATGGATGTGGGGAAGGAGCAGGGAGGGATGTGGGGAAGGAGCAGGGAGGGATGTGGGGAAGGAGCAGGGAGGGATGTGGGGAAGGAGCAGGGAGGGATGTGGGGAAGGAGCAGGGAGGGATGTGGGGAAGGAGCAGGGAGGGATGTGGGGAAGGAGCAGGGAGGGATGTGGGGAAGGAGCAGGGAGGGATGTGGGGAAGGAGCAGGGAGGGATGTGGGGAAGGAGCAGGGAGGGATGTGGGGAAGGAGCAGGGAGGGATGTGGGGAAGGAGCAGGGAGGGATGTGGGGAAGGAGCAGGGAGGGATGTGGGGAAGGAGCAGGGAGGGATGTGGGGAAGGAGCAGGGAGGGATGTGGGGAAGGAGCAGGGAGGGATGTGGGGAAGGAGCAGGGAGGGATGTGGGGAAGGAGCAGGGAGGGATGTGGGGAAGGAGCAGGGAGGGATGTGGGGAAGGAGCAGGGAGGGATGTGGGGAAGGAGCAGGGAGGGATGTGGGGAAGGAGCAGGGAGGGATGTGGGGAAGGAGCAGGGAGGGATGTGGGGAAGGAGCAGGGAGGGATGTGGGGAAGGAGCAGGGAGGGATGTGGGGAAGGAGCAGGGATGGATGTGGGGAAGGAGCAGGGAGGGATGTGGGGAAGGAGCAGGGATGGATGTGGGGAAGGAGCAGGGAGGGATGTGGGGAAGGAGCAGGGATGGATGTGAGGAAGGAGCAGGGATGGATGTGGGGAAGGAGCAGGGATGGATGTGAGGAAGGAGCAGGGATGGATGTGAGGAAGGAGCAGGGATGGATGTGGGGAAGGAGCAGGGATGGATGTGGGGAAGGAGCAGGGATGTGAGGAAGGAGCAGGGATGGATGTGGGGAAGGAGCAGAGATGTGAGGAAGGAGCAGGGAGGGATGTGGGGAAGGAGCAGGGATGTGGGAACAGGCTCCAAGAGGCCTGGGAAGAACTGCTGCACAAAGAAAACAGAAAGGCAAAGGCAGAAGGTTTGTTTGAAAAGCTGGGGAAGGATTGCAAACCAAGGGATTGCCTGGTTATGGCTGAAATCGCCTTTTCCTCTTCCTGGGGGAACATCCAACACCCACTGCTGATTCCCAAGGGAATCCAACGGGTGCAGGAGCTGTTGGCACAGCAGGGCAGCTGGCCCTCTGCAGTTGGCCTTTTTTAGCCCCAAATGCCACAAAAGACAGAGCATGAGAGCCCTTTGAGGCCACAAAGGCAACACAATATGGGAGGAAACACCGAGCTCTGTGGTGTTCAGGAGCTGATGAAGGCTTAAGCTGCTTTCAACATCAGTTTTAAGGGTGACAGATGGAGGGAAGGGGGGGAAAAACCCCACCCTGTTCTCCACTTGAGCCTCCTGGGGCTTTGGAGCTGCAGTGCTGAATTTCCAGGGAGGCTTTAATGCTGGCTCCATTGGCAGCCACCTGCTCATCCCCTCCCAGGGTCCCTGGAAGTGTCCAAGGCCAGGTTGGAAAGGACCTTAAAGCCCACCCAGTGCCACCCCTGCCCTGGCAGGGACACCTCCCACTGTCCCAGGCTGCTCCAAGTCCATCCAGCCTGGCCTTGGGCACTTCAGGGATGCAGGGGCAGCCCCAGCTCCTCTGGAAGTTTCTCCTGGAAGCAATGAGCAAACACGAGGCAGGAAAAGCCATCACCAGCCTGGGCTTCTTCTGCCACCAGGGTGACACTGAGCAGCTCAGTGGGGTCCTGCTCTATGGAGAGGAGGATTCAACAATTTGGATTTTTAGGGCTTTATTCACTAAACAGCAATCCATAAGCCTTGGGATGAGAGTTTGGATGCTGTTTAGCTCCCTCTCCCCCCCAGCACTCCCAACACACAGAAGGAGGGGGCTGGGACAGGCTGGGGCTCTCATTTCCACCCTCCAGGGTTACAGACATTCCCAACCCCATCCCTGCTGGACACAGCCCCACTCCTGCAGCTTCCTGAGCACCAGGAAGTTTGGGAGAAGGAGCTGAGTTAGGGGAAGTGCAGCTGCAAAGCAGGGATTGCTGTCATGCTCCAGCTCCAGCTGAGTGACCTTGGAAAGGAGCAGCCTGAGCCAGGCCAGGCTCCATCTGCTTTTCCTGAGCACAGAGGAGGAGTTAAAATGTTCACAAGGAGCAACTGTTTGACTGCAGAGTCGGACTGAGAGATCCTGGTGATTCACCACTGGGGCTTGACCCAAAAACCAGTTTGGGGCACTCAGGTCACTCTCCAGGGCCTCCTCCCCTTCCCAGAGTTCAGCCCTCCCAAAGGCAACGGGGGAAATCCAGCAGGGGAAATTTATAACCACCACTTCTGATTTCACATTTCATCATCTTCCCCCTCAGGGGATTCAGCTTTGAGGGGAAACAGCAAATTCCAAAACTTTTGCAAACAAGAAAAGTCTGAGTTTATCCTTTTGCTTCCAAGAGGATTAACAGGAGGATTTAAGAAACAGGTTTTTTTTTTTAAAAATCAAGTTCAAATTCCTCCGAAGGCACCTCCACCTCAGTATTTTTTGGGCATGGATAGAACAGGACACAGATGAGCTCATGCAGAGGGAGCCAGGAGCTTTCCTGGGCACGTGGCTGCTCCCAGGAGCAGCAGTTCCACCAGAAGTTGTTGTGATGGGAGGAGATGGATTTAAGAATTGGGGCTGATGTGAGCCCCAAAGCAGCAGCAAAGCAGTTTGGGGGCTTGGCCCTGCAGGGCTTCCTCAGCTGTGGGGTCCCAATGCTGCTGAGGGGGTTCTGCTTCCTTCAGGGGGTAATTCCCCTTCCTGCTTTTCCTGGCAGGCAGGGAAGGGGCTGCAGTGACCCCCAGGATTCCTCACAGCCACGCTGTGCTCTGGGAATGCTCCAGCACAGGGACAACAACTCAGCCTCAGAGGCAGCAGTGACCCTGCTGAGTCCTGGGATCACCCCACTGCTCCCAAAAATCCTCCCTCCATTCAAACCCCAACTAAGAAAAAGAGACTAAGAAATAAAACAACCTGGAATAAGTAAACGAGGTGAACATGATGTTTATGAACAACAAGCAGCCTCCCTTTAGACGGGCACCAAAAATTTGGTGAGCTGGGAATCTCCAACCATAATGGGACATTTCCCATTTTCCTCCCCCAGGATGCTACACAGAACCACAACTGCAACAGAGAAAAACAATGAACCCCCACCCCCCCAAGCAGGTCACCCTGGAGCAGAAACAAGGCTGAAGGACAACCCAGATGATCCAACCGCAGCGCTATTGGCTTCACTTGACTGTATTTAAATAAAATAAAGCATTTAAAAAAAAAAAAAAATGAACGGGCACTACAATTCCCTGGCAGTGCTGAGCCCCACGAGGCTGCCCCCACCCTCCCCAGTGCTTTGGGGCTGTCACACAACACAAGAAGCCACAGCATTTTCACCAAGCAACGTAACCCAGACAGTCCCGGGGCGGCGCGCGGGGCCCGGGCAGCAAACGGCCCAGGGGAGCTGGGAGCCAGCAGCACCAGGCCCTGCAGCCCCCAGGCTGGCCAGTCCTTGCTGCTCCCTGCAGCCCTCAGAGCTTCTTGAGCCGGCTGTACATCTCCCTCTTGCTCTTCTCCCCGGCCCAGGTCCGGCTCTTGGTGCGGAAGCGCTTCAGGTCCTCCTTAAAGTCCTTGTGGTGCATGGGCCGGTAGCTCTGGGGCTCGCAGAAGCTCTGGGGACAGAGGAGCCTGGTTCACCTCAGGGTCACCTCAGGGCCACCTCAGGGCCACCAGGGTGGGGATCCCACCACAGCCACCCCTGGAATAAAGAGGGACAGACCCCCCGCCCCAGCGGGAGAGGCTCGGAGCGCAGGGACCTGCAGGGCTCTCATCCCGAATTTCCTGGCAGGGTTGGTGTGGTGTTCCCCTGGGAATGGCACAGCCTGGAAGGGTGGCAGCTGCTCAGGGCAGGGGGCTGACCATGCCAGGGTTCTGCATTCCACCCACAGGGGGATGGCTGGGTCCCTCCCAGCTCAGGAGGCGCCCCGGGCCAGCCCCGCTAACAGGGAGCCTCTGTTGCCCGGGCCCTGCTGCCACCTTCAGGCCTCTCCCTCTCGGGACAAGCCCAAAGCCCGTGTCCCTCAGCCCAGGGCAGCCTGCAGATGGCAGGGAGAGCCCAAACCCCCGACAGCACTCACTGCCATCAACTCCAAGTGCTGGGAGAGCCACCATCCCACGGGAAGGAGCTGACAGCTGGCCATGGACAGGCCAAGTACCTCCCTTCTTCCTGAAAACACTCCAGGAAGGCAATCTAAGGGATAATTGGAGTGTGGAGGCTGCAGGGACTGAGGCCTGTTTATGTCAGAGCAGCAGGACAGCTCCCAGGGGTGCTGGGACCATGGAAATGCTGCAGGAGCAGAAGCCAAGTGCCAGGAGAAATCCCATCCCCACAGTGCTGGGAAGAGCAGGGGGGTGGTTTGAGTTTCCCTGTCTCAATTAGAGGCTGCAAACTCCAAGCTCAGGTTTTCAATTTTGCTGGTTTAGGACTGCATGAGGTTTCCATGCATTATCCAGCAATTACTGTCAAGCCTTGTCTTCCCCCCTGCTCTGAGCAGCCTGAAATCCCTTTTGAGTGACAGCTTGTTCTAGAAGGGCAGAAACCACTTATGTTTTACTCTTGAGACAAGTGGAAAAGCCCTTCAGCTATGGCAGGGACACGGCTCCAAGACAAGGAACAGGCTTGGAAAGCCAAACCTGAGCTGGTCTAGGAACAGCCCTCACAGAGAGAGAGCAGGAAAAGCCCCCCAGCCAAACCACTCTGCCCCAAGGAGAAACCTGAGTAGGAATAAATTTATATTATTTATCATTTCTCCTCGAAGTGAGGAAGAGATCATAGAAAAGTTTGGGTTGGAAAGGGACCTGGAAGATCTCATCCCACCCCTGCCATGGGCAGGGACACCTTCCACTGTCCCAGGTTGCTCCAAACCCTGTCCCACCTGGCCTTGGACAATTCCAGGGATGAGGAATCCATGTAGCTCACCTGGCACCTGGAGAAGAAATCCTTGTAGCCCCCCTTGAGCACGTAGAGCTCTGGGTAGTGCAGGTTGGGGTACTCATTGCTCAGCCTGTCCTGCTCCCTCACAAACCGGCACCTGCAGCAGGGAAAATCCCGGGTTAAAACCCCACCCAAAGAACTCCCAAAGCAGCAGCCCCAAGTGCCCATCCCTCAGCAGCCCCAAGTGCCCATCCCTGAGGCTGCAGGAGCTGGAGCTCCCTCTCAGGGAGGGGCTGAGCACCCACCCAGCCTCGCTGCTTCTCCCTTTCCCCTCCCAACGTCGCAGCGCTCCACCCCGGGCCGTGCCAAACCCTGCCAGAGGTGCCAAGCACCGCATCCTGGAGGTGCCAGCAGAGCTGCCAGAGCCCCCAGGGCTGCCCTGCTGGCAGGGCTGGCAGTGCTGCAGCAGCTGCTGGGGCAGGGGGGCAGAGCTCACATGCGAGGGCCGCGCTCCGAGGAGAACTCGCAGTGGAACACCACGATGACGCGCTTGTTCTCCGCCGGCTCGATGGGCTTCTTCAGCAGGAAGTTCTCCACATCCTCCTCCATGTGCAGGTTTATGGCACCCTGCAAGGGCACAGTGCCAGCAGTGAGTGCAGGGGAGCAGCAACAACTCATCCTGCTCCCCTGGGAGCCAGTTCCTCGCCTTGGTTTGGAGAGGAGCTCAGCTCCGACCCCCAGGGTGCCACGGACTGACTGGAACAGGCTCTGGTGAGCAGGAGCTGCTTCAGGACAGCACCTGGGGCTTGTGGATGTTGCCTTTCCCTCCCCACCTGTATTTGGGAGGGCCTTTGCTCGAGGAGCAACAGTCAGGATCAATTATAGGACCCCAGAATGGTTTGGGTTGGAAAGGATCTTAAAATCCATCCAGCCCCACTCCTGCCAGGGCAGGGGCACCTCCCACTGTCCCAGGCTGCTCCAACCTGGCCTTGGGCACTGCCAGGGATCCAGGGGCGGCCACAGCTGCTCTGGGAATTCCATCCCAGCCCCTCCCCACCCTCCCAGCCAGCAATTCCTTCCCAATATCCCATCTAAACATTCTCTCTTTCAGTTTAAAGCCATTCCCTGTGTGCTGTCCCTCCCTGCCTTGTCCCCAGTCCCTCTCCAGCTCTCCTGGAGCCCCTTCAGGCCCTGGCAGGGGCTGTAACACCACACCCCCTCTGGGTGACCTGCTCCTGGGAAGGTTTTACACAGACCTTTTGTTCTTTGAATTCTATGATTTAAATGAAATTTAACATTCTAATTTTGGCTTCCCCAGGTATCCTGGACACTGAGTGTCACATCCTCCTCTGGAACCATCACCCTGGTGGCCACAGAGAGTGCAACATCCCCTCCTTTGTGGCAAAGTCACTTTGTGACCCACATGTGAGCTCAGTGTCCGAGATCCAGGCAGGGGGTGGGCATTCCAAGATCCCAGTGGGGCACTGGGACACCTCAGGAATAACACATCCACCCCACAGGGTGCCAAGTGACCCCAGGCTGCAGCTTCAGCCCCTCCTGCATTGCTCTCATACCTTGATGTGTCCTCCTTCATACTCATAGGGGTATCTACAGTCAATGATCACACACTGCTTGATGAAGCTCTCAAACTTCCCAGTCAGCACAGACACAATCTGAGAAAAAAACCCAAAAAAACAGAGTTCAGTTGTTTCAAGCAGCTTTTCTTACTCCCAAACCCCCAGAAAAAAGGATTTTCCTGGCTCTCCTTGGAGCACTCACCATTTCTGAGTCGATGTATTTTAAATCTTGGTGTTTCCCATCGACAGTGTCAAATAAATAACTCTGGAAGAGACAGGATGGAGAAAATTCCAGCTGTGAGTCCTGGGGGTGATGGCACAACATCCAGCAGTT
Source organism: Climacteris rufus (assembly GCA_013398175.1). Lineage (NCBI taxonomy): Eukaryota > Metazoa > Chordata > Aves > Passeriformes > Climacteridae > Climacteris > Climacteris rufus. The sequence goes on along the minus strand of VZRZ01001927.1, from coordinate 15,667 downwards.
CATTCTCTAACAGATAACTTCGACATCTTGAAGGGATTCTGGTCAGCAAACTAAGAGTTCTAAAATGAGGGACACAGTTGAATTTTTGGCTCCTGCACCAGTGGGGTTTTACAGGGCTTGAACCACAAATGGATCCCTTTGTGCCCTCTCACCAGGAGCCTCTCCTGGTTGTTTGAAAATCAGAGAATTGTTAAGGCTGGGAAAGATCTTCAAGCTTAAGTCCAAAGAAGGTTTATGTGGGAAGAGAAAAGCCTCTGTGAAGGGAATTGCTTTTCTGGGCTGGTTTGAGACATCCCCAGCAAGAGGGGCCCCTCCAACACCCCAGGAAACACTTGGCCATGGAATCTCTGGAATTACCTTGGAGAAGTCCCCAATGAGGTCTCTCTGGTCACTGTCCAGAATGCTCTCAATCTCTGCTGTGGAGGGCTGGGTCCTCACCACCTTCAGGCTCTGGAGGACACAGAGATCCATGAGCACCACAAGCACACACACACCCCATGCCCCATTTCCCATCACTGACACCTCAGAGTCTCCCCAAAGCCCTGAAGTGACTCCTCAGCTTCCCTGCTGGATGAGGGCAAAGCCCAGGCTCAGGATGTGCAGGTGCTGCCCCAAATCCCCAGAGATGTGTCAGCAATCCACCTGGAAAAGCTCCCTCCAACCTGCACCAGCCAGGCCCCAAGCCTGGCTCTGCCCCTGTGTGTCCCAGAGTGGGTGCTGAGCCACCCACCGTTGAGTCCTCAGAAGTTCCAGGCAGGCTTTTCCTCTTCTTGCTCTTCCCTGGAGAATTCTCTTCCTGGAATCTCTCCATCCTTTTCTGGGTGCTTCTTCCTGCAATTCCTGACATGGATGAAGAGCCAAACAACCTGCACCGCTTGGCCTGTGAGGAAAGACAGAACTTGAGTTGTCCAGCAAAGGTTTATAAAAGAAAATAAACACGACTCAGGCTTTCAGATTATTCCAAATTTTGTCTTATTTAAGGCACCAGCAGTGCACAGCAACAGGGGGTTGTTAATCTGAATTATCCAGGCTTTACATTTCCAGGAACACTTGTTACTGGGGGAGCTTGGAGCACCATAAGCAAGATAAAGAGCCAGCAAAGTGCTCTACACCAATTAGCAGCCAATTTATCAGCAGATTAAGGAGCTTTTTGCTGGAGTCTAAACTCCCTTCCCAGTCTGTTATCAGGGGATCAGGTTACAGCATTCCAGGTGAAGTCTGTGCAGAGGGAATTCCACATATGTCAGGATTCTGATAAAGGGAAGTCAAGATTTTCTCACATTTATGAAGTGCAAAAAGAAATTTTTTTTTGCCTATAAACGCCAATTGTTCTTAGGGAAACAGCTGCAGAGATAAGGGAATTGTGCAGGGGGTTCTGCCAGGGCTTGTTTTGTTCCTTAGGGATGCAGGAGGATCACAGGACAGCCCCTCACCAACCACTCACCCTGCTGTCCACTCTCCTCATGACCAGCGGTGCTGTCCAGAGGCTGGACACATCCGAGGGCATCTCCTCATCGTTCTGGGGAGAGAGGGCAGCTCATTCCCATCTGTGTCCCCACAGAACCACTGCAAACACAGCTCCTGCACGGCTCAGGCACACATCCCAGCTGAATCCGGGGATTTAACTCCATTACCAGCCCAGTTCTTAAGGGAATAACAGAACCGAGCCAGGGTGGAGAGGGTGAGTTTATCAATTCATTGCTTAACAATGATCACCCTCCAGAGCTGGAAGCATTCCCAATTCAGTTGGAAACAGTCTTGCATTTAAGTGGCTCAAAGCAATCACCCCCTCTGATTTTTTCAGCGAGTTTCTAAAGAAAACTGCCAACTGTTCAAATAATTCCCTCAATTCTCAAACTATGAATAAATCACTGGTTCACACCCCAAACAAATCCCACTGTCTGCACTAGGAAAGAGCATTTCTAAGATAGAGTTGAAAAAGATGAGGAGAACTGATCTCCACTAAACCTCCTCGTGGGAGGTGTCCAGGCCCACAGGGGGTTGGAACTGGCTGAGCTTTAAGGTCCTTTCCAACCCAAACCACCCTGGGATTCTGTGATTCCCAAAAACCCAGCTTGAGCACTGCAGCCAAGGCACCCCATGGCCACATCAGCCACTTGATTTGGGGATCTCCACCACAATCCCTTCACACAAACCTTCAGCTCCTGGTCATCCAGCAGCTCCAGGAAGCCATCATCATCCTCACTCTCGGAGGAGGGCAGGGAATGCTGCTGCAGGAAGGCTTCCCTGCAGCTCTCCTGCTCCCCCGAGGCTGTGTCACCTGTGGGCAGCTGAGAGAAGACAGAAAAGAGTGTGAACAGCCTTCCCTGGGCTCCAGAGAGCAGCCTGCTTCATCCCACAGCCCCAGCTGGGCTGCTGAGCACAGCACAGGCAGCAGGAAGAGCTGTTGAGTTCCAGGAGTGCAGAAAACACTTGGCCCCCCAGCTCTGTTTCTGTGCAATGATTTGTCAGTTGTTTTTTCTGAACAGGATATGAATAAGGTAACTTTTCCTCCCTGGATGTCACACCTGGACACAAAATGCAGTTCCACCTCCACAGATGGGTTTCTTGTTCCAAATCCATCTGCCTCAACTTTACTGATCATGAAATCAATCTCCCATTCTCCTCAAAAACTGAGCAGAACCTCAGCTCTGGGCTGACTCATTTTTCCCAGAACAATGGTTCAAATTTCTGACCATCTCAGGAGCCAAAGGTGAGAATTTTCTCATCTGGCACATAAATTTTTTTGTTTGGCCCCTGAGTGACATCACCACCTTAGAACATTGATGTATTTTTTTTTTTTTTTCATCCCAGAGAATGGGCAGCAGAGAATTAGGTGAGAAGTGGTTGAAAAGAACTTCCTACCTGAGCTGGAGATGAATTCTGCCTTGCTCCAGGAGCACCCCTTCCATCACGGAAGCAACGAGAAGCTGGTTTGGTTGGCTTCTTAAACTCAAAAGATTCCTGAAATAAAAAGGAGCAAAATTATCATTTATCCAAAATTACAAATTGTGTAAATTGCTTGAATCCTTTTATCTTTTTAAGTTTTTTTTTTAACTGCCTGGCATTTTGGATTTAAACTCCCTGCTGCCAGCAGGAATAGTCTGAAGGTGAACATTTTCAAATTCAAGTTGTTACAGGAGTGTTTCATTTAACACAACCCAACACTTCTGCTCTTGACATCACCTACAGGCTTCAGGGCTTTTCTATTTCTGTCAGCCAGCTTCTCTGCAGAATAAATGACCTTGCAGGCAGCCAGGGCTGTGTGCTGACACCTGCAGAGCTGCTGGAGTCCCACCCATGGCATTCCCAGCAGCCAGGGCAGGCCAAGGGTCACTGATCCCGTGAGGAATTGGGGCTCCCAGTGGCACCAGGAGGAAAAAAGAGGGGGATCTACCCCAACACCTCCTGGAAGCAGCTCTTGGAGCTGTCCAGAGCAAACAGTGGGAACACATTTTCCCTTGGCACAGCCAGGAGCGAGTCAGGGCCAGGGGCACGAAGGCAGAGCTGTGCAACCAAAATCTTCCCAATTTTTATGAACCTCCCATCAATTTGCTGCCACTGCCACCAGTGCTGCAAAGCTCCCTTCAGAAAAACCCAGCTCACCTGAGCTGCAGCCTGGCAGGGAGGAACTGAAGCCTTTCCCAGCACATTCCCTGCTGCAGGGATGTGCTGATCCTGCTGTCCCACCCCTCCCACTGCTCCAGGAAACAACACTTACATTTTCCTTATTTTCATCTTGTTCCAAAGGCTGGAAAGCATCAGTGTCCAGAGAGTCAGAGTGGTTTCTCTTCAGAGCAGGGCTGGAGCCCAGCAGGCTTTGCTACAACAGAGAAGGGACAGGTCAGGGCTGTGCATCACTCCTTGCACAGGCACATTTTAAGCACAAAAAGGGTTAATAAAGACTAGGAAGTCTCTGACTACAAATTTGTGCACACCCAGTGCAGCCAACCTCTGCTGACATCTTGGTACAGGGACCAAAGCGTTTCAGTGCACCAGTGGTGGAGCCACATCAGGGAAATTCCACAGTAAATTAAATGAGATTTGGGAATTTACAAGCTGCAATTTTGACATTAAGTACCCCAGCAGCTGGTGCTGAAGCCAGAAAATTAACAGGGAATGTATTCAGCTAAAACCATGGTAAATCCTTTAACTTTTACAGAACATCCATCCCACTCCCACTTACTGGCAGAGAATGGATTCTTCTGAAAGGTATTCGAAGGCTGCAACAAAAAAGAACCAAGATTTATGTCAACATTTTGTTTTAAATGAACAGAAATCCAACCCCCCCCCAACTCCATAATCTAAAAGAGACACTGAGGAGGAATTTCAAACAGAATTATACTCACTTCAGTCTGCTGGAGTTGAGAATTGCTTTCTCAAACCTAAAAGCAAAAGATCAAAGGTTGGAGAGGTCTTTCCCAAATTCAATGATTCTGTGATTCTGAGGTCAGTGAAGGCACAGTGAACAATTAATTGTTCAAAAATGCAATTTAGATAGAACCAGTGCCATGTGGTTGGTACAGCAGCCTCACTCAGAGGCAGCACTTCAGTGCTGTGGGGCACAGGGAGCAGTGCCCATGTGCCAGCAGAGGAAAAACCTCATCAAGCCTCATTAGCCCACGTTTGTTAATGATGCCACGAGCCAGAGTTACTCACTTGTCCTCCATGGTGTCCTGTGAGGTGGCAGGGCCAGGTGAATCCAAAGCCAAACCTGCAGAGGAGACACAAATTGGCCACTCATTAAAACCCAGGAATTAGAGATTATTGGACACTGCTGCAGATTCCCTCAGAAAAACTCAGGGAGTTCATGTGGAAAATCCCTGCTGAAGCCTTGGAGAAGTAAATAAGAATTAAAATCCACACCATGGGGTTTGGCCATGGGTCATTAAGTGTGAGTGCTTGGGGGGAAACAGGAATAATTAACAAAGCCCCCCAAGCCCTGCCTGGGCTGGCACACAGCAGGGAATGCTCTCAGTTTATCCTCTCACACACCCCCTAATAAACTATTTACTCCTTTAGGGTTGGGGTTTTCATGCCCTAGTTTTAGCTATGCCTCTTCCTAGGAAAAAAATTTGGGGTCATTCCAAAAAATAAGCAGTCAAAAGGCCCTTCTTAATGTACTGGAAATGACAGGAAGCACTTCCTAAGCACAAAGTCAGTGAAACATTACAGGATTTCAGTGCAGACACATACAAACTCACACACAGAGCCTGAGGAGCTGCAGAAAGTGAGGATTTAGCAAGGTTGCTCTGGCCTGCTCTGGGGTTTGTGAGCTGTACTTGTGTTTTAGAATTTCATAAAGTTCTTTTTTAGGCTGAAAGTGCCCTCAAAATGGGGCTTAAATTCAGGGGGAAACAGTGATTTCCCTGAGCTGCAGCAATAAAGCACCACAGGGAACCTGCAAGTAATGGGGTGAGAGCTTATTTCAATGTCACTGATAAAACAGTGAAAAAACACAAAATCCTTCCAGGCCAGGACCAGAACTGAGGGGTTTCACATCACCAACCAGCTCTTGGTGACAGAAAACCACAGGACAAAGCCACCCACTGGCACAGTTTGGGTTTAAAGAGAGGAAACAGTGAGGACTCACCCTGCCCACCCTGCCAAGGGCAGGAGCTCCTGGAGATCCCAACACCATCAATAGCCCAGGGAAGGGTGGGAATGCAATCCCCTGGAATTCTGGGGTGATCCCAGCTGCCTGTCCAGAGCAGGACACCACAAACTGCTCCAAGACACCACCCCAGAGCACAAAGCACAGCAGGAAAAGAGGGGAAAAGGCTCTGCTGGAGTCCCCTCAGGGGCAGAAGCATTTTCCCTGTTACCTCTGCTCTTCACCTCACAGTCTTCAGGACAATTAAAGCAACAAAAACCCACCCACAGCCCAAGCCAAGAGCTGCAGAGGCTTCCTGAGGGATTTTCCACCTGATCCCCCTCCTTCCAAGAGGAATGAGAAGGGGCTGCAGGCATTGCTCTCTATCCAAACCCTGGGAGCTATGTAAAAATGCACTGCTTTTCAGTTCCTAATTATTGTTTCTTAATTGAGGAGTCCATACCTGAGTCTGTGGACTCTGAAGATGCTGATCTGTGTAATCCAGTCTTGGTTCCCAGATCTTGCTCCAGGTTTTCACACTGCCTGCAAAGGAAATTTGGGATTTGCTTTAAAAGCTCGTTAGAGCAAGAAATACAAACACAGGAGTGCCTGGTACAGCACAGGTAACAATCACCTGGATTTCCATCAGAGCCCAGTTATCCTGCTTGGAAGTGCAACCCTCTCTTTGGAAAAAATCCTCAAATTTCTAATTCAAACCCATTTTTATAAGCAGTTACCTCCCAAATTGTATTTTCTCCACCAAGCCTCAGCACTGAGAGAGAAGAAAATCATATGGAGCCCCACATAAATAAGGGAAAAGCTACTTGAGTGAGGCAGTTTAATTAACACGTGGTTAATTAAAAAAAAAATGGAGCCAGGGCTACCAATTCAAAGGACTGAATAATTTACATGGAAGGGACTGCCAATGGTTTGCAGGAATCCCAGGAATCTGAAGGAGGAAAGGATCATAAAGCAGGTGATTGCAGAAATCAGAATGACAGGAAAAAAAAAAAAAAACAACAAAAACAAAGCAGNATTAAAAAAAAAATGGAGCCAGGGCTACCAATTCAAAGGACTGAATAATTTACATGGAAGAGACTGCCAATGGTTTGCAGGAATCCCAGGAATCTGAAGGAGGAAAGGATCATAAAGCAGGTGATTGCAGAAATCAGAATGACAGGAAAAAAAAAAAAAATCAACAAACAAAACCCAGGAGGGTCATTGAGACCTGAGTGGGCCAGGGCAAAAAAGGAGCCCCAGAGGAGAGAAACTGTGGGAATAATGGGATTAGAGGAGTTAACACAGCAGGGACATGGAGCAGCTGGGGCTGGAGTTGTGGGAATGGGAGAGGAGCTGCAGAGCCTGGAGACTGCAGGAACAGGGCTGGGATGGAGCAGGGAAGGCAGGAAGGGACACAAAAGTATTTGTGGGAGAGGGGGGTGGCCAGGAAAGGGCTCAGCAGAGGAGGTGGATGCCCAGAGCAGAACCAGGGGAGAGGGAAGGTGTCCCAGAGCATGGATCCATGTGGGATGGGGGCAGGGGGACAGAGCCTGGCAGGGAAGGGGGAAAGGAAAAGGGTGGGGGGCCCTGAGGGAGTCGTGGAAGTTTGCAAAGTGTGGGGGAAAACTCCTCGAGGCCTCATGGGCGGGGAGAAGCAGCTCCCGGAGGCCTCGTTTTTGGAGGAGGGTTGGGAAAGGAGGTGCAGGAGGCCTCGGCTTGGAGGGAGGAAAAGGTGCTGGGAAGGAAAAAAAGCAGGACGAGCCCTGAGTGCCTCAATCCTGGAGGGAGAAGGGGATGGAGAGACCCCCGAGGCCTCCATTTGAGGGGTGGGGAGAAGGAAAAGGAGGGATCCACGAGGCCTCGCTGGGGTTTTTTTGGGGGGGTGAGGGTAAACGAGGATCCCGAGGCCTTGTTCCTGGAAGGAGAGGGGATAGGGAAGGAGTTCCCGAGATCTTACAGTGGTGAGGGGATGGGTAAAGATAGCCCAGAGGTTTTGGGGTCTGGGGAGGGTAAGAGGTTAAAAAACATCCTTGGGGTTTTGGGGTCTGGGGAGGGTAAGAGGTTAAAAAACATCCTTGGGGCTTGGGGTGGGAGGTGGAAAGGCATCCCTGGGGCTTTGGGATGGGGAATAAAGACACTTTGGGGTTTGGGGTTTCTTTGGGGAGGGCAGTTCCACCAGGCTTCGCTGCACGGGAGGAAATTATGGGGGTGGAGGGAACGGAAGGAAAACGACTCCCGGAGGCCTTGGGGCTTTTTGTAAATGGGGAAGAGCCTCCCCAGGCCTCGGGTCGGGTCCCGGAGGGCGAAGAAAAGGCCCCGGAGAGAGGACAAAGTGCCCTGGAGGCCTCGTACGGCGGCGGAAGGAAGGAAAGGGGGACTCCCTGAGTACAGAAGGAAAAAGGGGGGATGAGCCCTCCAAACCTCGCTATTTGGGGGCCACGGCAGAAGCAGGAACAAGGGGGGTGCCCGGGCCCCGACTCACCCGCGCCCCAGCTGCTCCATGGTGAGGCGGAGACCGGAGACAGGCGAGAGCTCATCCTGAAAGAGCGCCTTGACCACGGCGGGCGAGGCGGGGGACGCCGGCGAGAGCAGCAGGAGGCGGCGGCGGTGGGAAACGCTCGGGGTGGGATCCATTGGAGCGGGAATGGGAATGGGAACTGCGAGCGGAGCCGTCCCGTCCCTGCCGTCAGCGCGGCCGCCGCGGCCTTTTGACTCCGGCCGGTACCCGTCGCCCGCTCCGAAGCTGGCGCCAAACCGCGGCTCAGCCAATCAGCGCGCGGCGTCCCGCGGGGGGCGGGTTGTTTTTTTTCAAACCTCCCCTCCCACCGCGCGCAGCCCGGCCAGTAGGAACGGCGGCGCCGGGGCGAGGCCCCGCCCACGGCAGATGATTGACGTGCCTCCGGACCAATGGCAAAGCGAGGAAAGTAGGGTGGGTGGGGAGCATGCGCGCCAGTGAAGGAGACTACATTTCCCAGTGTTCCTAGAGGGCGCGCCGCGTTGCATGCCGGGAAATGCCCCGCCTCACCGAGGCGCCGCTTTTCCGCCATGTTTCCGGCGGGCTCCTTGCAACCTGGGCTTGAGGGGAAAATGGGGACGGTGAGAGGAAAAAAGGCACAAACTCAGCAGATAACACGGCCTGGCTGAGCCTAAAAGGCCTTCCCACGTCATTTCTCCTCAAATGAAGTATCTATGAGAATAAAAGCCGCTTTTGTGAGGCGTTTGGGAGCGGCTGTGGAAATAAGGCAGTGCGCATCCCCGCGGCACCGGCATGGGGTTCAGGAGCGACGGGCGGGAGACGTGACTGTCCCCCCGTTGTACTCCACATAAAATCTCAGGACACGCAGCTTCTCCTCAGTTCAGGGTTTGCAGATCTCTGCTGCCGAGTCCCTGCCATACTCTCTGCCGTGTCTCTCCGGTGGTTCCAGCTGTCTCCAGCTGATCATGTTGGATGCAGGGGGTCCCACACCTCCAGGACCCGGCTCCCTCCACCTGACACCCACTGATCACACAATGCTCCCGGTTCCTTGATCAGACAATGTGGTGTTTGTTCCCTCCCAGACCACCCCGGCTCTCAGAGATCCCATCACACCCCCTCTCCTGCTGCTCTGCCAGCTGCTCCCTCACTCCAGCTCTCCCTCCCTGACCATTTTCCTTTTTACAGGCTATTCGAGCAGTTACCACCACTATTATCAGCTCATGGCTCCACCCTGACTTCCTGGGTGTGGGGTGGCTGCATCCTCCACAAGAGCACAGCACAGCACCCACACAACGAGCCAAACAGCGCTGCCAAAGGCTGCCATGGACAATCAGAGCCTCTTCCCTCCTCCCTCCTGATTATTCCTGTGTCCTCAGTGCCCGCAGGGAGAGGCAGGACACTGTCACCGTGGGATCTGGCCAGGATTCCAGCATGCACACACCCCCAGGCAAGACAGCACTTCTTTAATGCTCCAAAGCATTTCGGGGGAGGAGATGCAGCAAAGTGCAGGGGGGATCCAGCCCGGGCAGAGCTGCAGCGAGTTTGCCCTGTCATTCCCAAACCTCTTCCCTGCCTACCTAGCCAAGGGCACGGGCAGGGGACTGAGAGTCATCTGAGCCCATCAGCCACACAGCCGGATGTACGTTTGTCGTGACCAGAGCCAAAAATAGGGGAAGACCTTCTCGGTGAAGGAGGCCTGGAACTGCAAGATCTGTGTCATGTTCTCTGCGTTGTAGAAGGTCACTTGGCCCGCTTCGTAGTCCAGGTGGACCCTGATTCTCCAGGGCTCTTCCTGCAGTGCCAGCGGGGCAGGGAGCCCATGGAGTGCTGTGTACTGGCCGTCCCAGTCCAGCCGCAGGGCCCAGATCTTCCCCAGGGCCCTGCTGAGCGAGTCCTTCCTCGGCACCGACTCCAGGGCCACCCCCACGGCCCAGCTGTCCCCGTTGCCGACCTCCAGCTCCCAGTAATGCCTCCCAGAGGTGAACCCCTGGGAGCCCAGGACGCTGGGGCTGCCTGTGAACCTCTTGGGGGTGTCGGGGAGGCTTTGTGTTCCATGTCCGAGCAGGACGGTTTTGTGGTCCTGCGAGAGGCTCAGGTGAGGACTCGCCGTCTCCGGGTCCAGCGTCACCTTCTCTGATGGATGACAGAAACACCAGTCTGTGCCTGCTGAGAAGAGAAGCAGCCCCTCTCCCCCCTGCCCCTCGGGGGCACAGGAGCCTCAGTGCCCCCTCTCTGGGACCCAGGGGTGCAGAGACGCTCCCTGCAGCACGACCGAGCCAGGCAGTGTCCCCACACTCGGGGGACAGGCGGCTGAAGCTGCTGCCAGCCCTGCTGGGTGTTGCTGGCTGCGGGGAGCAGCATATCCCGGCTGTCAGGAGGTGTTGCTGCAAGGCAGCAGTGACGGAGCTGCCCGTCCGTGTGGGATGTTCTGCTGCCATCCCGTGGCCATCCCACAGGTGTCACAGCGCGGTGTCACCACCCCAGACCCTCTGCCAAGCCTTCAGGGGCTGCAGCGTGGGGGAAACTGAGGCACGACTGTCCGGTGCTCAAGTCCATCATCCCAAAAACTGAGAGTGCCCAGAGCGGCCTCAGCACAAACGGTGCCAAGCCAGACCCAAACGGGTCTGACAGCACCATGGGGACCCCAAGCACCTGCAGAAGAACTGGTGATTGTGCCTAAATGCCAGCTCAAGGCACGTACAGCCCCTCTGCTTTAACTGGTCACAGCCTGACATGGCCTTGTGCTGTCCTGGCCCTCATCTGTCACAGAACAGCACCACTGGTGCTGCCTGGCACGGGGACAGACCTGGATTTTTATAGCAGGCCAATTAAAAACAACAGCACACGGTTCTGGGCAGATGCCAGGTTTAGATGTCATGGTGTGAGCCTATCTCTGCACCAAGGACATGAAGGAACTCATCCTGGAAAGGTTTCCCCCTCACTTGTACCCACCAGCTCCACAAACTTACCCCTTTCCTTGTCTATCTTGCTTTGCAGGTTCACTGGAAGAAGGAAAGGAAAATGCATGAGTGTCTCTGCTGTGGCACTGTTCCTGCTCCCCATCAAGACAACAAGCCTGATGTGGGGCTCCCACAGCCCCCAGCTCCAGCAAAGCCCATCTCAGAGATGGTTCCTGTGTGGAGCAGGTGTTTTTCTCCCAAGCCCCAGGCAGAGGCACCAGGCAGTGAGGATTTCCTGCTGCCAGCCACGCCCAGGGGAAGCACAGCACAGAGCCAGCAGAGCTTTACCTTTGAATTTGGCCACCATGTCCAGGACCAGCTGGCTCGTCTCAGAGAGGCTCTCAATGCTCCTCTGCAGCTCTGGGGAAACTGGCTCTGGCATTGGGGTGCAGGCTGACTCGCAGCTGAGGAGGGAATAACACAGAGAGGAGCTCTGAGCCCAGCTGTCAGCCAGGGCCAGGAGGAAAACAGGGAAATGCCTGCAGCCACAGAACTCAGCTATTGGCATGGGAACCCCGTCTTTAAGAAGGGTGCAACGGCCTCTGGTTCCCAGTAACATCACATGAAATACTCAGCAGGGCAAAGCACCTCCCTCCTGGCTCCTGCAGCGTTCCCAAACCTCTGCCCAGAAGAGCTGTGAGGGAGGAGAGCAACACCAAGCCTGTTTCGTACCTGCTCAGGACTTTGCCAACATCCTGGAAGAGAGAAAACACAGGTGAGCTCTGGCACTGCCAAGGCCAGCAGGTGCCCCAGATTCCCCAGGGGTCACAGCACCCATTGGGTGACACAGCCACACCAGGGGACACAGCACCCATTGGGTGACACAGCCACACCAGGGTCACAGCACCCATTGGGTGACACAGCCTCACCAGGGTCACAGCACCCAGTGGGGTGACAGAGCCACACCACAGGGTCACAGCACCCAGGTGGGTGCTCCAGGTTCCCCAGGGGACAGAGCACCCAGGTGGGTGACACAGGTTCCTCAGGGGACAGAGCACCCAGGTAGGTGACACAGCCTNACCAGGGTCACAGCACCCAGTGGGGTGACAGAGCCACACCACAGGGTCACAGCACCCAGGTGGGTGCTCCAGGTTCCCCAGGGGACAGAGCACCCAGGTAGGTGACACAGCCTCACCAGGGGACACAGCACCCAATGGGTTCCCCAGGCTCCCCAGGGTTCAAGCACTCAGTGGGTGCTCCAGGTTCCCCAGGCTCCCCAGGGCTTGGAGCACCCAGTGGGTTCCCCAGGCTCCCCAGGGCTTGGAGCACCCAGTGGGTGCCCCAGGCTCCCCAGGGACACAGCACCCAGTGGGTGCCCCAGGCTCCCCAGGGACACAGCACCCAGTGGGTTCCCCAGGCTCCCCAGGGCTCCCAGCACCCAGTGGGTGCCCCAGGCTCCCCAGAGANGTGGGTGCCCCAGGCTCCCCAGGGCTCAGAGCACCCAGTGGGTGCCCCAGGCTCACCGTGAGGAACTCGAAGGCCGGCTGGTCCTGTTTCTCCTCGATCTGCGCAATCACCGTGTCCAGCAGCGACTCCCTCTCCAGAACGCTGAAGTTGTAGTGATGGCTGTGCTTGACAAGCTCCTGGGACACTCGGTCCAGCTGGGCCAGCAGGATCTTCTCCTGCTCCTTCAGGAACTGCTGCAGCCCCTTAAAGGTGTCCTGCACACGCTGCTGCTCCGAGACCACCCTCATCTGCAAGGCAGCACACGGAGCCCCTGAGCAGCCCAGCCTCTGCTGCCTCCAAAGGGCTTTGGGTGCTCTGGGGAGGGGGAAAGGATCACACAGAGAGGGACAAGAGATATCAGAGAGAAAAAGCTGGAAGAATGGAGAGAGGGGTGGCAGATCTGGATGCTGATGGACCCAAGGAGGAGATACGGGATGGACAGAGAGGGACAGAGAACAGAACATTGTCATGGAAAAGGAGATAAATATATATGGGGAGAGGAAAAGATGGGACATTCCTGGGGAGCTGGATGGGTGAGCAGTGTGGGGCATGGGGAGGAACACACACCAGCAGGTTGGCACTGGTGTCACTTTTCTGCTCTCCTTTGGACTTCAATTCTTCCTTCTGTTTTTGTAGGAAAACCAGGTTGCTCTGGAGTGTCTCCTGGTGCAGGGAGAAAAAAAAAAGGCATTTTTGGTAATTTTGGAGTGACATTTACAGGAGGGAGATGATGTCACCCCACAGCCCCTGTGGGGACAGTCTCAGTTTGGGGAGTCACTGGGGTGACCCCTGGGTGCCTGGGGATGGGTTTTGGGCTCAGACACTGCTCCCACCTCTCCAAACTCGCTTTAGTCAGGCAGGGGAGATCCCCATCCACAGCTGTTTTGGCCAGAAACACTTCTGGAACAGCTTCATGTGGAAACCCCGGAGTTTGTGGTTTGGGTTTTTTTGTTTTGTTTTTAATTAGGAAAAAGATCTTTTGGCATTGGAAGTGGGATTTCTGGGAAGAGGTTTGCAGTGATAGTAGCAGTGTCTCAGGCATGCTCCATAAATTCGCTGGAGCATTAAAAAGCCCCTCATGCTCCTCTGAGCCATCCCGTGTCACAGTGAGCCGGGACCCCAGCCCACATTTTGGGGGAAAGACCCTGCCTGGGGACATATGGGGCACAAGGGGCTGTGTGGGGACACAGAAGGGGGAGCAGTGAGAGAGACCTGGGCTCCTGGGGCCAGGTGATGGGAGAACCAGCAACCCCAGCAGGGCTGGATGGGGACCCCAAACCTGTACCCAGCCAGGGACCCCAAACCTGTACCCAGCCAGGGAGCTCGATGAGGCCCCAAATCCATCGCTGGACAGGGACCCACTGCAACCTGTGGACATGAACCAGACCTGTGCCCTGAGGAGATGCAGTCGGTGCTCAGAGGAGACCTCACCCTGTGCCTGGGAGGGACCCTGGATGCCACCCAGCTAGGGAGGGGACCCAGGGCCCGGTCTGGAGGGGAGCCCAGATGTGTGTGCCCGGGGGGAACCCCAGCCCCTGCCCGTGGGGGACCCTGAACTGTGCCTGAAAGGGACCCCACTCTGTGCCTGAAAGGGACCCCGATCTGCGCCTGAAAGGGACCCCACTCTGTGCCTGAAAGGGACCCCGATCTGTGTCTGAAAGGGACCCCGATCTGTGCCTGAAAGGGACCCCGATCTGCGCCTGCAAGGGACCCCGATCTGTGCCTGAA
>VZRZ01001926.1:369400-409340 GCA_013398175.1 Climacteris rufus | reverse complement strand
TGTCATCACAGAGGCATTACCTCACTCTCTCNTGGAACTAAAGCTGCGTGTACCTACTTTGTTATGATTTCTTCTTAAATATGTCATCACAGAGGCATTACCTCACTCTCTCATTGGCCCAGCCATGGTCAGCAGCACATCCATCTTCAGAGCCATCAGAGATTGGCTCTGCTGGATGGCTGTGGAAGCTTCGAGCAGCTTTTCACAGGAGCCATCTTTGTGGCCCTCCCACTGCCAAAAAAAATGGGCCCTACAAAACCAGCACAGCCTAGTTCTCCCCGTGTTTCATGTGAGAATCTTAGATTGCATTTCTTCTGAAAAGGGGTGAGCTCATTTTGAACTGAAACCTAGGTGCCTTTTCTTATCGAAAAGGACAGTTTTCGTGATGGTTGCAGATAGAAAGTGACAACCTGTGTACTTGTTTGCAGTGTTTCTTTTGAATGTTGACATACATATTGCCGTAACTGGGTTTCTCATAAGGGGTAATTATTTGCTTGAAAATGGAGAATCCTTTAATTTATAAAGAGAGTGGTGGGTAAAAGATGGTACAATTCAAATGAGGGTTTATTCCAGATTTAAAAAGTTGCAACTTTCAGATCAGAGATTCTGTTTGCATGTTATCTCCGGTTTGGTTCAAGAAAGAAATAATGTGTTTATAACACGTATTAGTAAATGTTCGATCAATTGATCATTGTAATTTCTGGAAGCTGGATAAAATTCTCACTAAAACATAGCTGGATAGCTACTCAAACAATCTTTTCCAGCACAGGTTATTATATATATATCTATCTATCTTTACTTTTTTATTTACAGTTTGAAGTGATGATATTTTAAAATGCAAATAATCTACACATAAAAATCTGTTTGTGTGGAATAACATAATCTTTTTAAAAGAAAGAAATTTATAGTAATGTGTCAAGACAGTATTGAGAAAATATACCCCAGACACCTTCCTTGAAAAATAAATAATATATCAGTATTAGCATTTTTTAGAAAATGAAAATTAATCTTAAATTATGCAAATGTTCTCATCAAAATAGGGATGCATGGCACATGTGGCCTTCATAAACCCAACAGACATCCGTTGTCTGGTTTCTTCTACATATTAGTTTAGTCTACTTTATTGTGTTTGCATTTAATTAGGTTTAATGCTGTGAAGTGCAAAACTGCACTTCAGTGTGTGAGGGACATCTTATGTACTGTAAGTTTGAACTGCACATGGGAAGTACTGAACCATACATAAAGAAAACTGCATTTACAACCCATGTACTTTAGTACACCTAATTATTTACAGATACAAGGGCCAGTTTTAGTCTGGAGAGCTGGTATTTACACTTGCACCTTTGTGCAGCAAAGGACTGTCTTCTGTTTCATTAATACCTGTTTCAGACAAATGTTTGTGCTTGTTTTAGCCATTACTGTTACTACCCCACAGGTGGTAAAGCAGTAGAAAATGAACTTTTATCATCTAGAATCATAAAATATAGGAAAGAGAGAGAACGATGCATTTGAAATGCTCCTGTTTAAGATATGCAAAGCAGAATTAAAATTTGGTTTCTAATCAAAGCAAAAGGCTTCAATCCCTGAACTGGCTCCAGAAACCAAGCAGTATATGAAAAAGTGCCACTACTAGGCAGGTTTAGCAACACACACCTAAGCTTCTTATCTTGGTGTCTGCCTTTCACAAATGCATACATTGGCCTACTTAATTCTTCCAATTAGTTTAACAAGTTTCTAAATGCCTGTAAGCAGTGGCTGCTATGGGGAAAAAAGATATTCCCCCACAGTGTCTCCAGCTGAAATGCAGTTATAGGCTCTTCAGCTTTTTGGTATTGTAGCATCTTTTACGGTATTTCAGCTTAATTAGTTTCAGAACTCTGTTTGAAAGAACGCTGCTGTATTTCATGTCGATTGACGCTTGCACATTTCTTTGAAGTTTTCACAGTGTCTATAAAGAGTGGGAAAGGAAATGCTTCATGAAATTTTGCAATGAGAATAAAATATTAAAAGTACTTTATAAGCTTAATAATGACAGGAAATTTTTTTTTCATTTTTTCAGTTTCATGAGTACTTTTTAGAATTATAGCTTTGACTTACACAATGCTGTTAGTAAGAGAGTTATTAAGAGTGAAAAATAATAAAATAGATTTCCGAAATACAGCAAGGCCATCCGATGTTCAATACAACACTGATTTTAATGATACAGTGTTCTTGTCATGCATCTTATTCCAGCTTAGCTTCTTGTTATGTATGTGATGTATTCGCTGGAATTTAATTCCATGGCACATCTTATTGGGAAACACTTTTGATTTTAGAGGGTTTTTTTTGTTCAGTTGTTTTTTCTTTCACTCTAAGGAACAGTTTGGTGCTCCTAGTCAAATTTCATGGCTTCCAAATTAAATTTTGTACAAAGTGTAGGGAGGAAAGATCATTGTGATGTTTATGTTTCCAAAAGGGAGAATTCTAGGAGGGAGGCCTTTCTTACTAGCATCCAGAAAGCAAAGGGTATTGACTGCACTTGTTTTGTATTGTGCAGTATACCTTTATTTGTTTTGGTGTTTGTTATCAAACAGTGGTACTCTCCACCAAGGGTTATGGTTTAAGATCACTGGTCAGATGCTGTTTGCAACATATTGTTCATCTCTATTCTCTGCTATCTCAGAAGTAACACACTGGTCTTTACATCGGAGGGATAGTCCTAGTCAGTTATTGTAGGATGCATCATACTGTCTACTAAACTGCCTCGTCCCAGTGAGGGTGTTGTGCTAGTGCTTCCTGTGGTTCCAGGTGATGTCCTGGGGATTTTGTCTGCCTGGTTTTCTGTGGTTTAAGCCAGTGCTTTTTGCAGCAGCTTTCATGCTTCTGAGATGAGTTTTCTTCCTTTTATATTCCAGCTTGAGGAGAAGGAGTATGACAAAGGAAAAGTGGCATTAATAGATGTTTTACTTCAGGCTAAATATTGAACCATAACCTTTGTAGTTATTGATGATTGAACTCTACTATAGGTAGTCGTGTTGTCTTGCAGAAGAAGGACATTATGAATATTTTCTGGTCATGTGCTGTGCTAAGTTATTGAATAATTGCTTTGGGTAGAGTAGCAGTAGACCATGGCACTTTGCTGTGTTTCTATTGCTTGTAGCAAATGGTCATTTTTTCTGTGCCAGAACTTTGTCTGAAAATAATATATATTATTTAAGCCGAGTATTGAAGTGGCATATATACAGTAGAACATACTCAGGTACCTTGAAGAAGGCACTGAAACTCAAAAATTTCAGTGGAGATGTAGACAGTTTCTCAGAACATTTTGCTGGAATGCTTCAAATCTAAGTTTTGGATAGAATAAATTGTGCCTTAGAAAAGCGAACCAAAAAAGGCAATCTGTTGTAAGGCTGTCATCTTGGGGTGGAGATACATATTTATGGGAAGCTACTCTGAGATTGTCCTATATGTAGCCACCAGTAGCTAGTGGATATTAATAACTTGGACAGTTTTAACAGATACTGCGAGTGCATAAAGCTGTCTTGTAATTCTGTGGCACAGTACTTATGTCACTGAGAAATTGAGGCACATAGAAGAAACCACCAGAGGGTGGGTATCAGAGCTCCTGATACCCTGCAGATCTGTCTATGGTTTAAATCATTGTAAGTGCCTAGTTGGATTTCCATAAGACTGAGCACCTATATAGCCTGTGTTTTTAACCTTGTGGTTCTTCATCTTATGTAAATACTAATTTTTTTAGCTGTATTATCTCGTATTGGTATTTTCATGTTTTCTGTCCACAAATGCCTGATATTCTTTTGGAATTTAGGAGAGAGCTACACAAAGAATTATTAGATTTTCAATGTTATGTTTGATTTAGAAGTTTGCTGTATTATTTTTGCCATTTTCCTTAATCATCATCTCTTTCCAAAGGCTGTACCATTAAAATAAAACCCCTTTTCTTGATCTGTTTCAAAACTGATGGACAAACCATTCAAGAGGAAAAATGTTGTCTTTTTGTATCTCTTACGCTAATAGGAATGTCTTCCTCAGGTCAGGAGCAGAAGGAAAAATGACAGTGAAACAGAAAATTAGTGATGGTGGTTTTTTTAAAGGTAACTTTAAAGTGACAGGTTTTAAGAAAAGGATTTTCATTTTAATTATTATTATTATATCTTCTTCATATGTTGTAATGGAATAATTCATAATGTTAATGTATCAAGTAACTTTAATAATCACATATATCTTGTTGAGTGATTTTTAGAGAACCAGTGGAAATGCTGGCATCTACTGAGATTATTGTATAGTTCCAAAAAAGACTAAATATGTTTAAGCAGAGAATGCTATTTAGCCTGAAAGGATAAATCACACGATAAATCACACAGTGGAAGTTTATTGCCAAAGATACCTAGTATTCTGTTTATAGGTGAAGGGCTGCATGCTGGCAGAATTGAAAAGAAATCCAGCATGTATGCTGCTCACTCTCATTATAACGTTACAGATGGCCATTACATAAGGAATGCCTCCAAATCAATATCATCCATGCAGAGAGACTTCTAAGTGTATATTTGATCCTGCAAGAGCAGCAGCTTGCTATTTTTCTCCATGAATATAGCTCTCGAAGCAGCAAGGAGCACCCTCCCTTCCAAGTTACCTTCTTGGTCATGCTGACTTCGTGTTTACATTCTATTTTCTCTCTTGATCATCATGCTGCCTTCCTTAATAAGGTTTTCTTTTTACTGTATGCATGCGTCAGGCTAGACCACATATTAGATGGAGACATTTATGCTTTATTAAAAATGAATGACATATACCCTGGTTAGGATTTTTATTAGGGGTAAGAGTGCAGTGACGCAGAGACTGAATTTAGCTGAAAGGGAATAAACCAAGCTAGCTAGGGAGTAACATACAGAAACCATAATTGCTCAAGCTAAATTTGTCTACAAGTGCCTACGAGCTTTCAGTAACAGCAGTAATTCAGAGCAGTGTGTTAGCACACTCTCTGCAAGTGCAAGCTCTAGCAAACAGGAAGGAAAACTAACTGTTCATATGATTAATGTAACGGTGGAGATTGGGCAAACAATTTACACAATTTAAGTGACGTTTAGGTCTAGTACAGGATTAGACACTAAATAATCTATCCTCTTTCCATACTGAATGAAAATACCTCCCCATCCCTAGGTAAAAAACTCATAACCTTTCCTGCTGGCCGTGGACAGCCCAGAAAGAGGATTGTTTTTGTATCAGTGGTTCATAGAGTTCACATTCATAACTAAGCATACACTTCTGCATGTAGTTATTTTCAATTCTTTTGCCATCCACTTTTGAAATGCAAAAATGCATGCTAGTTTGACTGTGCAATCTGTAGCCAGGTTTAAGTAGTGTCTTAAGGTTAAGTAGTCTTCCACTTCAGTCTGCACAGTTTTAGGATATATATGTTTTTCTGCATCTGACTGGGTAAGAACTGTGAAGGGTTTTAACACCAGTTCGTATACTTAACACCTAGTATATGGACTAAATTGAACATATTTAGGCATGGTGCAGATTGCAACAGCACTTACCAAGCTTTTGTCAGGTCTCTGTAATTGCTGAGTTGCATGTTCTTAGCTGGTTCTAATTGTGAACAGTTACAACACAACTAGTATACTTTACAGGTATTACAACTTTTACGTGCACTCATTTATTTATTTATCTTTAAATTGGAACCTGATTTTAAAAATGCATTATCTTTTTGGCATTTAAATACTGAAATTTATTATCAATATGGTACAGTTTTTGTATGTAACGATGTTGCATGACAAAGTTACATTTCTTGAAAGATTGACATCTTTACGTCAGGTATCCACAATGCCAGGAGCTTGCTTATATTAAATAGTGTGTTTGGAGTGGTTGGCAAATTGATTTAGTTTGTTCTGCACTGCAGCATGGAACAGCTGTTAGTTTATTACCATCTTTCTGTGGGATTACAGTATAAGGATGGGGAGAAAAAGCTGGAATTGACAAGTTCGATAATTACGCAGAACAGCGTGATCTATAAAGTTGCTCACTGGTGCTGCTGCATTGGGATGTCTTGGCAGACATTAAAAATACTGTGAGTTTTTGATTACAGGAGAACCTGACAAAAATGCCTCTGCACCTTTAGGTGCACTAGTGGTTATATCAGAAAAGGTTGGTGGTTTAGCTTGTCAGCTAGAGTCCTCAGACTGAGGAATACCTCAGAGGCGGTTTTGTAGGGAAGTGTGTGCATATAGTCTTCTGCATTGTATGTACAAAAAGAGAAGATGTGAAAGAAAGAAATGACAGTTGAAAAAGTGGTGTGTGAGCTTGGAATATGAGTAAGGCATAGGCTTGTAGAAAAAAAGGCTACTAAGATCTCCTGGCTCTCAGGAACAGTAGTACTGTTTATAACCAAACAAAAATGCCTCTTGCTCCTGTGATGTTCCTTGCCTCTATTACTGCTGGCAAAAACCATTCAACATATTGTTCGCCTGATGATGAAGGCTTCCAGTTTTCAGCTGCATGTTAATATCCACTGCATGTGAACATCCACTTCTTGAGTGCGATTGTTGCCTACAGCTTAAGAGTTTTTCTCTGTCCCTTTTCTTACATCCTGGTTTGTTTATAGAGAGCACTTATTGCTTCAGCTTTCATTTTACTAGGCTGATTAAACACGCCACCTTTGGTATCCTCTTCATGCTGTCCTTTCCTTGCTTCTCTGGTTATTTTTGTAGCTTTGCCCTGCACATACTTGAGCTTAAATCATGAATTTTCTGTGACAGGTGACCAGAAATCTTCACAAGAGTTCCAAATGAGATCTTACCTGTTTCTTGTAAAATGGCTTTAAACCATCCCCATCTCTACTGAAAATTCCTCCCTTGATATAGCCAGATCACAGTTGCCTTTTTCATAGCTGTAGCTCTTTGACAGGTTGTATTTATCCCAATTGATTACTACATCCAAGTCAATCTCCTGCTCTATTATTTTGAGCTGATGATTCTCTAGTAGAATTACAGTAGAAATTCATCCTGTTCCCAGAATGCTTGACCTTGACTTTGTGATATTGTATTTTGTCATTACTATCACTTTGGTCATCGAAGGCTATTCAGTTCTTGCAATGTGATATTCTGATTTTACTCTGTATTGATACAATTTTATTATATTTTTAACTGTCATCAAATGTCATTATTATGATCCAGGGTTTTTTTGTTTTTGTTTTAGCTACAAGATCTTTTCTCACAATGGTTTTTAAGGAGCTTCACTCTTAATCTAATTTTTAGTTCAATAGTTTTCCTTCCTCACTTTTTTTAGTAAAGTCCTTGCTAGTTTGCATTCAGTTTGTTTTTTTGTGTCTTTGTTACTAGTCGCCCTACAGTCTGATATTGTAAGACTTAGTGAGCTGTCTGTTTTTCTAAGACATTGATTTCAGTCATCTAAAATGTTAGTTACTTCCACAGTACAGCAAGTTACCCTGGACTGTTCTGCTTCTGCGTGTGAACATATCTAAGTCCAACCATTTTTGTTTGGTTGGGAATCTGTTCTTTAAAATGCAACATGAACTTAATGAAAATGCCAAATGAAGAAAATGGGCTTCTTCAGTATCAGATGAACCATTAGGGATGCTTAGGACTCTGAATTTCCTATAAACTTTTCTGAATATAAAACATGCTTATTTATAAGCTTCTCTGCTCCTTTTTGTGAGACCTTTATTTATAAGACTGTCTAGGCATACTTTTAAAAAATGTATTAGCTAACTAGGAATCCTGGTGACACTTCATCTTTCGATTGTAAAAATTAATGTTTAGGGTCAGAGCTACACTGAGTTCCTGCTTGCTTTATGCTGTGAGAAAGAGGCAGAGCATTTTACAAAAGTTTTTGTAAGATACTAAGTGTTCTTTTTTATGTTGAAAAAGAATACAAATTATATTAAAAAAAATTCCAGCACTATTCCACTAGCAGGCCAGCCACAATATTACAGAACATCTTAATGAAATACAGTATTTCTTGAACAGAAACATACTATGCAAATCTGCTGGAAAAGGCCTGCCTTGGTGTATGCCTTCCTTAACCAGGATGACTGTTAGACATGGTTGTTAGATCCTAACTGTGTCAATCTTGCTAGCCTTTATCTTGATAGGACTTGACTGTCTCCTTTGTATTTAAAAATAGAAATGACACTCTTTCTTCATCTGCCTTTTTTTGCTTGATTAGTTCATAGTTGAAAGTGTGAGACACTTGAGGGAAAAGCTAAATTGTAGGGTTGAGGCTCCTGTTCTGAATGTAGTGAACATCCATTGTTCTTCCAGGAGCAATTGCTGCTGTCTTTTGTCACAGTCACATGACAGTGCTTTTTATTGTTTGACAGTTTTTATGTTTATTCTTTTTATTGTTTGTCAGTTGTGCTGGTATAGAAGATTATGGCTGTTGTGCTGACACAGTAGTGAACGGGAAGGGAAACCACCCTTCCAGCACCCTTCCAGCTGGTGCCATAAGTAACACTGGGTACTGGGAGATGCTTAAGGCTGTGCTCAGAACAAAGGAAAACCTACATCAGGGTGCTCATCTACCTGTCATTTAGGCTTTCTAAACTCATTTATATGTGAAGTGGATTTCTGTTAATGTGCTCACAGTGGTTTTTTACCACTATGATTTAAATAATTCAAGGTGGAGGTCAGGTATATATGGTATAATTTATTTTTTCTCTATCATAGATATGATGGAATGAAAGGTTACTGTCTATAAATGACGGTGAGTGATTTTTTTCCTGTCTGTAGATGACTGTGAGTGATTTTTCTCCTGTTTTTATCCTAGTGTTTCATGACACTGACACCATCAACAATGTGTGATGCTAAGCAGCAGCAGCAAAGAACACATCCTTTGCTTCAGAGACTGTAGATACATCTATAAAAAAGCCGTTTCAGTGATTATTCAACAGAAATTGATGGAGTAGGAGTTGTGCTAGGTAAAGAGACACAGTGTTTGGACTGAATACTGTTTAAGGGGAAAAGGAGTAGGACTTCCTTAGGGACATGAAAATACCTCTCCTTCCATATATTGTATAGATCCGATCCAAAGAAAACATAGTGTGTGCTTTGTTCTTTCTCATGATTCCTCACTATTATTTTTAACACTGGAAATAACACTTCTAATTACTCTCTGTCTGGCTCTGGTCTGTTGCCCTGATTTTTGCAGTTCTGGATGTTGTCATTCTTTTGTAGCTAGTTTCTCACACTTTTCTATGTAAACATGGCCATGTTATTGTAACTGTATCTTATCATTTACATTCCTTTCTCCTGGACACAGAACTTTGATGGACATTTCCTTTGACCACTGTGATTGAGGGAGGACGAACTGATTTCCTCCAATGAATAGTGATTTCTAAATGTATATAAAATAAAAGAAGGCGGGCCTCCTGCTCTCTCTTCCTTACTGGTAACAGGTGTCTCCGTCTCTTCTTTTGTGTCGTTACTGCGACACTGGTCAACATTTTTGTAATTACGTGATGTAATTAATGTTTTTTACGATTCCATAATTTTTTTTGTGCAGGAAGAGTGCTGTGATTTACATGATAATATTGGTAGCAGGATATGATCAATGAGAAAAAACAGATAAACTTAGCAATCAACGTCATGAATACATTTTGAGTTCTCTGTATTGCAAAAATGTAATGCAGGGTTTTGTGTCTTTTTAGTGACTGAAACTCTTTTAAAAGATGTGTTTTCACACATGAGATGACTCCAAATGCAGTAGGGTGAGTCTGGGGTCTGTACAGCTTGGAGTACATGGTGGACGGTTTTTAATAACAAGACAGTTCTAAGAAAGGAACACTAGGAAAATCTGTATCTGTCACTCCAAGCTATATATAAATATTGTATCTATAAATACAATCTATGGAGTTTCATCCCCTCCCTCACCCAAATTTGCTTTTTTTCTTTTACCTTCAGAGGGCCTTTAAGTAGTTGTGTATTGCTACATTTCTGTATTGAGAATTATCTTACTCGGGGGCAGGTTGTGATCCTTCAGTGCTGTGTTGGCAGTTATGAAATGCAGTCCACAGAGGGAGAAGATAAAACAAGAGAACTTGGTACATTTGCTTGTGGGAGATAGGACCCAGACCACAATGGAAGAGGCATTACAGTGATGCCAAACAAACTTCTGGAGCATTCAAGCTCTATTTAATCTCCACTAGTAACCCTGCCTTTGTGAAAACACTCCGAAGTGTAGCAGGGAGTGAGTGTGGCCAACCGTCTCTTCAAGCAAGTTTGATTTAGCCACTGGAATTGAATGTTAATAGATTAATTTGGAGATCTACTCAACCTGAAATTTCATTTAATAGAAAAAATGCAGAACTATAATATGCCTGAAAATATTTGTTCTGATAAACTTTTGTAGATGCTGCACCTTAATAACCCTCTCAAAGTGCTGTATTTGAGCCCTATATATCAAAGTTTCAGACTGTCATAGACATTTAGGTAATCAGGTGGTCCTGCCCTACGGAAATATCCCTGTATTGTCAGAGGCACAAGATAAAAAAGGGAATTTCTTGAAGTCATATTATCAGTGCGTTGCCTCTGTCTCGTATAAGCTTAGAGGCCTTTTTTTTTAAGGATTTCAGAAGGCATAGGAAGTTGATATGCATAGAGAAATACGAGATTCTGTTTATTTATTTATTTTGGACTTTTGGGTTTGGGATTTTTTGTTTAAGCTGTGAAGTTTGATGTTTGTCTCTTTTTTTCCTACCTGAAAAGAAAGTAATCTTTCAATTAATTACTTGAAGATCTCTTCTATTAAGAGACTTTTTCTTTTTTGTTGTGATAGGCTTGAAGGCTATTCTTTTTATTATTGATAATTATCACTGTTACTATTCAGTTATGCTTGACCAACAAGACCTTAGTTCATCCCATTTCATAGTTATCACTGTTTGCATTTAAAACCAGAACTGACTGTATATCCCTTTTTTTTATACAATAGCATCTGAAATCCTATTACTTTACACTTAGATCGTAAAGTGAACCTCAGGAGAATCACAGGTAATGATGAAGAAATGGAAAATTACAAAAAGAGAGCTCAGCAATATCAGAGGTGGATTCATAGAGGATAAGGCTGTCTCATGAGTAGGAAGGAAGATGTGCCAGAACTCAAAGATTTACTTCTCAAACCCTGTGTGCTTTGGAAGAAACTAACTCAAAGGGGTACCTGTTGCAGTAACGACATGAAGGAAGAAAAAGACGAGGGACACCTGTCAGCAGCAAGGAGGAAAAAGGGGCGAGCGAGACCCGCCTTGTTTATTATATATACATTTAGAAATCACTGTCCATTGGAGGACATGAGTTCATCCTCCCTCAATCACAGTGGTCAAAGGAAATGTCCATCAAAGTTCTGTGTCCAGGAGAAAGGAACGTAAATGATAAGATACAGTTACAATAACATGGCTATGTCTACGTAGAAGAATGTGAGAAACTAGCTACAAAAGAATGACAACATCCAGAACTGCAAAAGTCAGGGCAACAGGTACCCTGCAAAATTCAGGGAGTTAGTGTGCGTGTCTAAGAAATGTGAACAGTATTTTAATTTCCCAAAATCCTGCCACTGTGGAATACATCTAACATACTAGGGCTACTGTTATGAGAATGTTGTAGCTCAGAAGAGGCCAGTTGTATTTTTCTGTGAAATAAAGGACTGGTTAGAAACTCTTAGTGTCTAGGGAAGATTGAATTATGTTTGTCTAATCTTAGACACATAGCAGAGCACATAACATTTAAAATTTTGACTATTATAATCGTATTCATAAAATCCACCTAAAAAGCAGTACAGCATGCACTTAATTTTTTTTTCCTCTTTTGGCAGGTCCTAGGATCAATATTGTCCTTGGTTTTAGCGTCCAATTATCCTTGCAATTGGTATTTAGTATATTCTTTACAGAAATATTTGGTAACTAGAAATACATTTCAGTGAAATTGCTGCAATACAGCATTTAGAGTTATGAGATGTATAACTTGGTTATAATTGAAGGTTTATTTGGTTTTGGATTAATCTGAATGTAACTCATTGTAAATCTAATATGCAGATAAAAGGTGCCCTTACTTACACAAAAGATTTAGTTAGTCTAGCAGCAATGTATTCATTTTTAGGTAAGTGTTAGAGGTATACTTGTGTATGCATTCTGGGCTGACCATATGGTCATTAGTACTTTATATATTTAAATACTTGGTATTCGTAGGCACTGTTAAGCACTCCTATGTAAAGGTAGTAGAATAAAAAAAAGACTAGCTTTCAGGTTGCTCACTAAGTTATTATTAATCTAGTTACTAGTGCTACTTGCTGATCCTGCATTGTGCTGTAAAGTACGTGTCGTGATTACTGCCTGCCATTGGGTTGCTGCTGCTAGCAGTGATGTAATTTCATCTTTGTGTCATGGAATCAGATGCAACTACTTACTTTAATTGAGCTTTTGTTTTTTGCTTGGTATAGCTGAAAAGACCTCCTAGGTTGGTTGCAGGAAAATACCTCCTTTCTAAGGATTTCTTTTAATTCATTAAATTGAAACTTTTAGTTACTTGAGTCTGACCACACTGATGTGGTATGTTTTTTTGCATGAAGTTTGTGCCATCTAACTCATGATTTGTGCAAGATAGAAATACTGTTCCAGTCTTATTGCTTCCTTGCTTTTGTCTTGGTTTGTTGTTGGGTTTTTTTTGTTTGGTTGGTTTTTTTAAAATATTCCTTTAAAAATATGCCCTGAAAGATTTGCTTTAAGCCTTCAAGACTTTAAAAACTGCTTCCAAATTTTAAGTTGTCTCTGAGTTATTCGTAAATAAGCCAAATAACTTTGTTCATTGCCTGTGTGTGACACTGGAAGAAGAGATACAGTTGGGATTTTTTATGGTTGTGATTTCTTTTTCTTTCCTTTTTTTCACTTCTGAGTATAAAAATATTGATAAACTATCTTTTGGAGAGCACCAACAGCCTATTATTCCTAATTACATCTCTAGGTAAATAGATTTACAGTCAAAATGGAGTCAAGATTTAAGGGTAGTAGACTGATTATCAACGGAAGATGTGACTGGCCTAATGGTGAAAGAGGCCATTTTTAAGTGAAAAGAGTGTACGCTAATTTGTCCTTTATTTTGTGGTTTCATCTGTGACATTTGTCACAGCGTTACATATGTTTTTTATAGCATGTTAGAAGACATTTCAATAACCTGATTTATGGTGTTTAGGCTTCCCTTCTACCAGATTTCAGTTCAGAAAAATAGAATTTTAGTTTTGCAGTATTGGATTTCTTTGCTGTTTTCCCTTCACTCACGGCACAAATGCAGAAGTCAAGCTTAGTGTTTTATAATCCAGATTCATTATTATTTGCAAACCGGTAGGAGTCAGACGTGCTTGGCCAAAATCACTTATGAAACTCAAAGTCCTTTTTCACCATGCTAAGTTGATCTTCTATAAATGTCATCAAAACGAAGGAGAAAGTAAAATGCCACATGCAAGATGCAGGTGTATAAAAAACTGTTATAGCTGACACTGACCGCATT
Source organism: Climacteris rufus (assembly GCA_013398175.1). Taxonomy (NCBI): domain Eukaryota; kingdom Metazoa; phylum Chordata; class Aves; order Passeriformes; family Climacteridae; genus Climacteris; species Climacteris rufus. The sequence goes on along the minus strand of VZRZ01001926.1, from coordinate 395,829 downwards.
TTTTTTCAACCTTGAGAGTCAGGGCACTTGTTTGAAGTGTTGCTGTTTTTGAGAAGCAAGATTGAGCTGTCATTTCATTGAATATCTAATTGTGGATTGATGGGAGACCAATCTGTAGAATTGATGCAAGTTTCATAAATGATCCTGAGTTAATTACTTGTATAGCATTATTGAGCTTAAGGCTACAGATTCAAGCACAGATGTTAGAGGGTATGTCTGTGTAACGTTCTTTAACTACAGGACAATGTGCTGTTTTCTCACAGCATTTGTCTCCTTTGTAGAAGGTGTATAGTGACTTAAGCAAAAGGTATCAGGAAGAAAAATAACAGTCTTGAGACAAAGAAATTGGGATATTCCTTGAGAATTCTTGGAAAAAGCTAAGTCAATGTTTGCCAAATATTAATCAAGTGAATTTAAAAGCAAAGCCTGAGGCAGACAACTCCATGGAAAATTTTAGTCCCAGGGTTGTTTCTTTGGCAATGTTGCCAAAAGTCTCCTTAAAAACTCCTCAAAATTCTATGTATATTCTTATTAAACTGGGATTGGATAAAGTCGTGCAGTCTACGTGAAGACATAAGATACAGATAGCTTGAATGTATGGTATATAGTCTTGCAGAAAGTTGACTTATTCATTTTGAAGGTCAGTAGATCTATTGTAATTTTTAATGAATTCCTAATGTTGCCTTAGGTTTTAACCCTTATATTTTTCAGATTCTGTATTGCCTGGTGTGTATGCTTTATAGCTCGTTAGCTGCCGTTCTCTATAGACATAACAGTGCCTCTCTGGACTCACCCTCAGGACAGGCCCAAGCTTCTAAAGAGGTGGGGAGGGGAGGGGGAAGTGAGCTAAGGGAACTAGGGGGAAATTGCAAAGTTTTAATTGGTGAATTTATGCTGATATGCAAATGGACCAAACCTGTAAAGGTGTGGAGAACTCGTGACTCATCATCCATTTTGGGTGTTGCCCATAGTGGGGGTTTGTCTGCCCTAAATGTACCTTTGAAGGCCTTTCGAATAAATACCCACCTTTCATTCCCTTACTCCTGACTGGCCTCAGTTTTTGGGCTAGCCTTTTTAGGCAACACTAATACCTTGGAAGTTTATCTTAAGTTGTGTGTAAATCTTAATTAAAAATAAACTGTCTTACATGCTGGTTCACTTCTCCTAAGTTTAGTGTTATATATGTAAATGTTACTCTGATCATTTTTTGTTAGTTGTAATTGTCATACATCTACAGTAGGAATTACATTTGCATAGATGGCAGTAAGTGGTAAGAGAGACTGACTTCTCTCTCCCGCTATCTTAAATATATAAATTCTGACTTTTAATACAATTCTGTCTTTTTGGAAACTTTTTGTTTGCATCTTTTTGAAAATTCACCAGTGAAATAAAATCTGCAAATTTACAATCAACATAATTTCAAGACAATAAATCCATTTATTTGAACCACCCTATTTGAACCCTAGGGAGAAAGGCAGGGAAATATGAAAATTTAAGTGAACGTTCTCTGTTCTCAATGCAAACTCAGCAAGCATCCTGCCCCTTAACTGTTACTCATTTGAGTCTTGTATATGCCACAAGGCAAAAGACTTCTGGGAGAGTTTTTTGAATGCTTCTCTGAGGCTTAGTGATTTGACAAAATACACAGTTTAGAGAGCGAAACTGTTACTTGTTGGGGACAATGCATCATGTTCTGCTGAGATTTGGTGCCCTGTAGCTAGTGACTAAATTTATGGCACTTCTAGATAGGTTCACAATAAGTTTCAGAAATATTTATATCCTGTTTTTACTACTTTTAGACATATTTTCAAAAAGCACAAGGCTCTTAGTTTTAAACTGTGATCATGTTTTATTTTATCTTATTTTTACAATGGCAAGATTTTAAAAGCATCTGATGGGAAAATTATTGGTTTTACCTACACAAAAGTAGTTCTAAGCACTAAATAGAGTCTCGGGTTTGTAAATTTTACTTAGTAGACAAGAAGTTTAGTTTGCATTGTGATTTATGAGATCTGGGATTTTAATGTTGTAGTTGTGGACTATGCATTATAAATACAAGTCTAGAAGTTCATAGTGATAAAATATTGCCTGTTATTAAACACTTCTTAATAGATAGGCACCTATAAATATAGTTGTCTTTCATTTTTTTTTCATAACTATTACATCATTCATTTTTATGACTTTTATGGGACAATAAATAGCAAAAAGTTTATCACTGAAGTGAAATCTTCCTCTAAAACTCTCTCTGCACATTTTAAGGTAATTTCATCTTTGTTCTTGTTCTCTGCACTCTTTTCTTTCAATACTTGTTTTGTATGCACCATTTATTTAATTGTTTTTAAAAAGACTAAATTTAATAAATAGTGAAAGTCTCTCCCTAAAGAATTGAAACCCCAAGTGAATTATAGATAACCTTTTATATAGAACAAAATTAGTGATTGCTTTATAATCTGTGCATTGGCATTTTCAGCTGGCCTGTCCTTATTTTGGATTTGAGACCACTGCTTAGGCTTAAATTGCATGACATTGCTTATCATAATTTTAAAATAATATTGCACAGAGATACCTAGAATATAGGCTGACTAACCAAATGCAATACAAGTTTATACTGTTAAAACAAAACAAAAGCTTTCTTAAATGTCTAATGGAATTTCTAGTGATGCCTGACTGCTGTGGTCTTATTGATGTGACTGGACAGCTCTTACATGTCTAGAGGCACTGTTTAGATATTTAAATCACTTACAACAGAATATGTAAATTGGATGGTAATTTAGACCAAAAAGATCATAATGTCAAGAGCTAGAGAGGAAAATATGGAGGGACATCCCTAGGTAGTGGAGTATTACAGGAGAGCAAAAAATAGAAGCTGAGTGAACAAAGAGGCAGCTCAGCCATATTGCAAATTCTATGGTAGATAGAAAGGATTTGGTAGAAATCCAAAGTATATTTTTGATCTCTAAGTTCTGATTGATGCAGTCCACTGTTCTTGGTCCTGAGTAGGTTTACAATATCTTGGTCCTGAGTAGATTTACAAAACATTATGATTGGACTTCCTTCATTATTCACTTGTAACCAGTTCTTGCAAAATCAAGATTTTTCTTTCCAGGAGCAGAGACTACTTTGCTTAGGAGAAAATGTTGTATATCAGAAAGATACAACACTTTCTGTTCAAGAAATAGTGAAAGTGCAAGACAGCTCTTCTACTTTCACTCAATAACAACTAGAAAAGCCTTTAGGATATTTTTTTTTAATTCTGTATTCTTTTCTGTGGCCTATGTACCATATGTGATAAACATAATCATGAACAAATGCCTAATTAACACTTTTATTTATGATCAGCTCATACATTGCACCTTCCTATACTTGCAAAATGGGCTGCATAAGCCTAAATGGTTATTAAGCTATTGGAATGATCTTGATTGATAAAGAGTTGGACTGTAGTGCTGCTTTTTTGCTGCATTTTATTGGAATGTAAAATAAATGTATTGTTTAGTTGTTTTCTTTTACTATGTAGTTGCAACAGTATAGTTTTTTTTTTTCTTTTAGCTACTGGTCATTCATTTAATCAGCTGGAAATTATGGTACATATGGAAATATATACTGATATGGGGAAAAGAAAGAAATTTCTCATAATGACTCAATTCTTTATAAGGCATATTACTAAATAATTTCTAATTTATTAGCTAAATCCATCATTTATTCAGCAAACTTTTATTTATTGTTCCCTTATGGCAGATCCAGACCTTCATTTGAAACAGGCTAGAAGTGACCAAACTTGTTGAACACACAGATCAATCCGTTTCTGCCTATGTAAAACCTTGAGCAGGGAGTTTGTATGTTCTCCGTATGTTCTCCAAGATCCCTTGCATCTTCACCCACTCCCAGAATCTGTAAAGGTTTGTTGTATTGCCTGCCTGCTTAGATGAAAAAGTGTAAGGAAGGGCATGCAAAATGGGATCCTGCAAAGTGTTGCTGGATTTGCATTAGTTCTGCATTACTGCAGAAAGTTTACTATAATTGTTTCTTTAGATACAGGAATAGGTGGCTGCACATGTTTTGGGTGCAGCATGTATTGGTCTGGCCTGAACTAGTGCAAAGCACCAAGGTAGAGTCTCTGGCTGTATTTAAAAATACCTACGGTAACTGTCCCAGTTGTTCTGAAAGCTGCATGTGGTACTCTAATTTTGCACACTTCTCTCAATGAAATAGAGAAGGTGACAAGTAGGAAGTAGTCTCTGGCCTGATTACCTTTGTCTTTTTTAATTTACAGTCGAAATGTTGGGCTGGAAAGCAAAAGAAAGTTCACACAAATTCATGCTTAAGCCTTTCTCAGGAAATACTTCTTAACTGTTGTTTACATTTCCCAGTGGCAGAGATTCATTAAGTTTCTTCTATATTTTCTACTGGGGTGAATTTCCTTTCCAGCTCTGTGGATATTAACACTAAATCTGACTGCAGTTTGGTAGTTTTGAAAAGGCTATGGAGCACGTCTCTCTTGTAACAGTCTTCTGAATGTATCAAATTGTGAAGTATATGCCCTTGATCAATTCTTTTATTAGAAACAGATTATTTTTTCAGTTTTTTCGTTCATCATGTTTTATTAATGTTACTTCATGCTGCTGCTGCTTTTCCCTGAATTAATTTCAGTTTGTCTGCATTTGAAGTAAAGTAACTGAAGTCAGGCACCGCTGATGATTTTTCTTCTAGAAAGACAAAAATCCCAAACGGAAAACCTCTGTGTCTTGTATGCAACACTTCTGTTAAGGCACTAGAGAGGGCAGCATCATCCCACTGTTGATTCAATTTGTGGTCTGCTGTATGTTCAGGATCCTTTCCTACAGAAAGGGATCACCTCTGAACATTTCAGGATTAAATTTCTTTCACTACTGGTCCCTTTGTTGGCAATGGCATTGATTTTTGTTTCCTCAAAATCTGGAACCATTTTTCATCCTGTAACAAAAAAGTACAGGGAAACTATCTGCATTTGAAAGGCTTGATATTGGAGTTCTGAGAGGTTGATTGCTTTTTATGTTTTTCTTCCTGCTTCCTCTCTTCTCCATCCCCCTCACCCCTACCTCCCAAAATCTGTGACACTGCAAAAGAGATTAAATAACAGTGTTAAAAGCTCTGCAGAGTCTGACTGCAGAGGTCACTCTTCTATAGAGAAAAAAAAAATTCTAAGACTTTTTTTCTTTCAAGGAGAAAATGAAAAAGTTTCAGGAAAGAGGGCCATAATGCAAATCTTTGCAGTGGAAAGTCTCTGAGAAGAACAAAAGCCGGCTTAAGAAGATCAGAGGTTTCTTCATTCATTTTTATGGGAGCAAGGATGGCTCTTTAGTCTTGGGGCCAGAGCTTATGAAGGAGAATACGCCTTTTTTGTTTCTTTCCTAGGAACATTTGAATCTATTCCTTGGGTTCTGTTTCAGATCCTGTTTCCCAAAGAAACATGTGGAAAAGGATGAATACATCTACATGTAAATCTACCATTCTTGTAAGAAATTGTCATTAAAAATAATAAGCAGAGCAAACCCAATAGTTTCCAGAGCATCTAGTATTTTCTGCATCCTGTACAGATCTTGTCTGCTGTAACTAAATGATGCTCTATGGCAGAAACCTTGGAATAATAAAAGTGATCATGGATCTGCATGAGAGAGGGTAAAAGCAAAGAGCATGGAGGTTGCTAGTGTAAGTATCTTGTCTGGATTGCACATAAAATGTATTGTAAGTCTAAAGTAGAAATAGTGATACAGATTTGTTAGGCCCTGTAAAAGTCATATGCAATTCACTTAACTTGTGTGCAGCATTGTATTGACTTTCCAAGATGTTTTTCCATGGACAATGAATATTTATGAAACTGTGGTTACAAGGCACATGTCATTTTTAGCCACTGTGTTTGTACCAGCCAAATGCCTGAGATACGTCAGTGTAAATATTATTCTGTCTGAGTCCTCATCAGAACTTTCTGTTGAAAAAGATCACTTTAGCACCCTGTGTGGGTGAGGAAGGCACACTGTTAAGTACTGGCTAACTTAATCTGGATTAAAAAAGAATGTAATTGTATTTGTAGTTTTCATTGTGATTGCAGGAAGATGATACACTACCTAATAGTTACCATGTTGCCTTGTCTGTGGCCGCAAGCACAGGATTGTGTTAGGACATAAAATTGCTCATTTTTTACATGGGAAAGATCTCTGAATACCATTCTTTTACTGAAAAATCAAATAGCTTTATTTCTGTTTCCCTCTTAAAAACTCTTTGAATTTCTTATCCTTTAAAGCTTGTTATCTAGCTTTAGAGACTAGTGTTGAGGGGAGGATAAAGAAACAATGGCATTGTTATATGAATAAACCTGTGTTAACAATTAAGATGGTATTTATTACAAAAATAAAGTCAGTTCCTGGAAATTCTTTCCCTATCCCCCAAGCTTTTGTCAACATGCAAACCAGGTTTAAAATAAGTAAATGAATTAAAATATAAAGCAAATAAACAAACTGATTTATGCTTATGACCCAGTTTTAGTTTCATATTAGTTCTGAAATTTGAGATTGAATACACTTCCTTTCCCAGAAAACATCTAAGTATGCTGATTTATAACTCATAATTTATCATTAGTAACAGCTGCTGGGTTCTGGATTTTCCTAAGCTCGAAATACCGTGAACAGTGCAATTCAGATTTTTTGAAGGTAAATAAGAGGTGTTTGTCTCTTTAATTTTCATGTTCTTTCATTAAAGGCTAGGAAAACATTAGCCTGAAAGATCACGTGAAACATTCAAAACAGTGGTGAACAGACTCATCCTCATGCTACTAATCGGCGTTTTTAATTCAAAAAATGGATTCTCACTAGTCTGTCTCTCAGAGCAATATCTGTTTCAAAAATCAGATATTTGTCTTTTTAATTCTTGGCTCTCTTTGATTATACATTGCTGCTGGAATTCTCATCAGGGTTGAATTAAACACTTTCCCTACAAAGTTGAAGACAAATATTATCTTTCTCTACTTAAGTATATTTGGCGGTGAATATTGATGTACTGATCTTGTTCAACAGTGTAGGCTAATTCTGAAGCAGACTGGAATTTTCGCTTTTGGTGTCAGCAGTGCTCCATTTTTTTCTATTTTCCATGAGTCTTTGAATTCTACATATTTGTCACCAAAAGAACTGAGGAACAGCACTGTCCTGAATTCCTATCTTTCAACTTGAGTCCATTGTCAGATCTTAACCTGTGATTCTGCTGTCACAAGAGCTGCTATTGCTATTTCTGAAAACATGGAGCTCTTGCAGCAAATCAGTAAAGCACAGCCTGGTGCCTCAGGAGAGCCTGTCACACCTGTTGCTGCTCCCTGTTGCTGAAGACATGGGGGTTATCATGACCTTGCTGTATACTGTGCCAAGGCCAGCCAGCTGAACGCTGCTGCTGGGCGAGAAGTTTGCTTCTGCTGGCAAGCAGGAATGCTTGCTCTCATCCACAGAGGTTGCTGTCACAGTCCCTTGCATCACTTCCAGTAGCAGCACATAGGTTAAATAGTAATTAGGTTAGTAGTAATAAACCCACACAAAGTAGAGAAACTGTACACATTTCAGTTGTTAATTAGTAATTGTGATGCAAAGATTTACCTATTTCAAAAGCAAATTGCAATGAGCTCCTGTTTAGAGTTGCTGAATATTACAATTCAGAACATGTATGATAGTCCCAGTAATTGAATGATTCACGTGACAACTCAGACACCTGGTTTATGGAAATTATTTGCGTTACCAGCTACTGTGGGCTCAAGTGTGAGAGAAAGAGTAATACCATTGTTACAGAGCGGGGAAATATACATAGGAATTGGAGAGATGGGAACACCTAAGATGGTCCACAAGGTTATTATCCAAACCTTGGTCTTGAAAGTTTGTATTACTTCACAGAAACTGACAGCAAAGAGATTTCATATGAGTTTCTATTATGACAGCTGCTACGCTTGTGTTTTCATTTTTGTAAAGCCTTGTCATTTTGAACAATAACTTATTTTTTGATTCTCAAAGTTTTATGCAACAGTAGATATTTAAGGAGTTGTTCAGCTTTTTGCATGACCTGCGCCATTCCCAGAGGAGAAGTGTTGGCTGGTATGTCAACACTGTATGTATTACTCCTGCTGATTCATTAAATCTAAAATAGCTCAGATGTTGGAATAGCACTTCTTGTTGCTAATGCATGTGTGTCCTGAAACCTAGTCTGAACGGGAATCTTCTGGAAACTTTGGCATATTTTTTGGGGGTTACTTCGTAGAGCTCTCTAGTATTTTCCCATTTTCTATGTTTAAAAAATAAGCCACACACATTTTAAAATTCTTTACCAAAGTCAGATTTTCCCCTTCTGTTCCCAGTTATTCAAGACCTGTTATTTTTGTTGCTGTTATTCTGGTTTTGTAATCAGATTCAAGAGTTACTAAATCATATACTGAAATAAATTATTTTCATCTTGGGGGCTACTGGCATAGCATTTAATTATTTTCACAGCAGAATAATGTACGTGTTGCTCTGACTTCTACAGTTCTGGATGTTGTCATTCTTTTGTAGCTAGTTTCTCACACATTCTCTGTAAACATAGTCATGTTATTGTAACGGTATCTTTTTATTTACATTCCTTTCTCCTGGGCACAGAAGTTTGATGGACATTTCCTTTGACCAGTGTGTTTGAGGGGAGGTCTTTGTTTCCTCCAATACACAGTGAATTATAAGACACATATATAATAAAGATGGGCAAGGCCCGAGGCAGTTGTGCCTTGAGGAACTTGTTCCTTGATCTCCAGAGGTTCTGTCTCCTTTCGTGTCATTACTGCGACATATACTGTAGCAACCAAGGCCATGGTACTTTAGTGTGTTTACTGCTGCAACTAGTATGGCTATGTATTTGAATGTTTATGCTGATTATGTGAATATGCTTTGATATATACATACCTTGACATATAGATATCTATGCTGGGATGCGAATGAGTTGAGAGCTGCCCAAAGGTGAAGGATTTGGGGGTGCTGATGGATGAGAAGCTGGATGCAGCCCAGAAAACAAACTGTGTTCTGGGCTGCATCAGAATCACCATGGCCAGCAGGGCAGAGAGAGGATTCTGCCCCTCTGCTCTGTGCTGGTGAGACCCCACCTGCAGTGCTGTTTCCAACTCTGGGGTTTACCAGCATGGGGAGGAGATGGACCTGTTGGAGGGAGTCACAAAAATTTTCAGAGAACTGGAGCACCTCTACTGCGAAGAAAGGCTGAGAGAGCAAGAGTTGTTCATACTGGGAAAAAAAAAGGCTCGGGGGAGACCTTATTGCAGTCTTCCAGTACCTAAATGGAGCCTATAAGAAAGCCAGAGAGGCACTTTTTACAAAGGCATGTAGTGAAAGTACAAGAGGACATGGTTTTAAATGGAAAGAGGGCAGATTTATGTAAGATATTATGGAGAAATTCTTTACTGTGAGGGTGATGAGGCACTGGTGCAGGTGGATTCCCTGTCTGGAGGTGTTCAGAGTCAGGCTGTGTGGGGCTTTCAGCAACCTGGGCTAATGGGAGGTGTTCCTTCCTGTGACGGGGGAGATGGAACTAGATAATCTTTAGGGTCACTTCCAAGCTGTACCATTTTATCATTCTATATTGAAAACAAAGTGTCATCTAAAGGGAAAAATCAATAGGTGTAGAATGAAACTGAAAGACATCTTGAGCTGTGTGATCATTATATGCATGTTTACTGTACTTGGGTGGTTTGCCTTTGCTGTTACTACTAGGTTTTTGACCAGAATCCATGCTCTGAGAACAATGCACTTTTTTATTTAGTCTCTTTTCAAAAAGTCTACTCTCCTTCTTTTTGTGTGTGTGTAAGAGTTATCTTTCATCCTAAGACTTTTCTATAATGCTTCCTCTGATATTTAAAGAGCAATTTTATTCCCTAATTGTCATTGTATTGCAATCCTTATGCAAGCCAGGCTACTTTTGTTGCTAATATAAATAAGCTTTTCTTTCCCAGAAATTCCTAGCATCCTTTTCTGTTCTTCTGCCAACTTGAATCATATTTCTTGCAAATGGATCACCGGATTTCCCTGTCTCAGTTCTGATGAGGTCTTACTGGTACCCAGTGTTGTGGTTTGCAGAGTTTTCCAGCAATATAATAGCTGGGTTCCTGCTGTACAGGGTTCCTCCTGTACTTTACAAGGTAGTAAACATTATGTCATCTGTATAGTCAGTGTTTGTTGTCTCATCCCCTAGCATTCTGAACCTCTTGTTTATTTACTTCTAACTTTGGAAAAAAAAGCAGAGGTATCAAAGGTAGTTTCTTCCCATGTGATCTTGAGAGCAGTATGTAGAGCATTCTGTAAATCCTTGACTAGATGAAAAGCTGTAGAATGAGTTCACATACCATCTGAAAAAGAGAGTCCATGTAAGAAAAAGAGGTCATATATTTCTCAGTCTTACCTGTTTACCAAAAGTGTGTGCACACAGGTGCACAACCTATTAAGAACCATACTTAATTGTTTTCAGTTCATTAGCTTTTCAAGTTTTGTTTTCTTTACTTTCACAAGAAAATTACATAATCTCTCCATTGTATGAAAGATCTGTTTCCTTTGATTGCCATACATGTTCTCAGATATTTTGGTTGTATCCTGGTATGTCTTAAAGAAATGTCAAGATTTGCCATTCAAGTCCTGAAATATTCAGTAAGATTTCCCTGTTGTTATATTACTTTGTGGGAGCTCTAATCCAACTGACCATTTACATGGTGGTAAAGTTGCACCTGTGATACTTCTGTTTCCTTTCATGGGACAACTCAGGTATTTGAAAATGACTGGATCTGCGTATTCTGTTGGGTTGGAGCAACCAGGATCAGAAGATAAAAATGATTGCATTTGCCTCAAAATTGCAAGTGTGATATATGTTTGTGTTTTATGTTTTCTTAAACAGAGCTCCTCCACTGATCATTTCAATGGAGTAATGAGAATAAGGACTTATGCCTTCTGGGTTGTTTAGTTTTGTTTTGCTCATGGTTTTGTTTTGGTTTGTTGGTTGGGTTTTTTTTTGTACTCTTGTTGGTACATCTTGTTGGATGGTAAGGCTTCTTCCATATCTGAAAGCAAGGGAGTCTTGGATGCTAAATGCCTATACCTCAAAACAGTCTAGGGTCACCTGAATCATGAGTTTTAAAAAATGACAATACTAAATAGATACATACTTTGATAAAAGTAGTTTACTAGCTGTCCTGTTAGAAGTGATTGAGTGTTGAAATCTGTAGTTAATATACAATAGTATTGCAGTAGCAGAAACTTCATCTGTTGAGTCCTTGCACATTTTGTCACCTTTTAAAATGATCTTCTGAAAGTACACTATGGATATTTTCAGAAAAAATTGTCTTTGAATGTCATTTCTCGTCTCAAAATTCCATTTCTTAGTGAGGCTGTATTGACTCATCAGAGACATACAGAGGCTCAGTTTTTCTCTCTGAAATTCCTGAATGAATGAACAGTAATAGGTGACTCTTCTGTTGTTTAGAGATTTTTTCATCTTTAATGATGGATCAGTATGTAAAGTTCACTTGAAATATATTGAAAAAGCAGTTTAAATAAAGAAGCCAAGCTATCTAATTGAAATGTGATTGAAACTGTTTCCTTCAAGTATAGATGAAAGAAGTTATTTTTGGTCTTAGGAAAACAGACTGTGTGTGAGGGCGGTTTTACAGAAGTGACATTTGTGAACAATAGTGTTACAAGAACCCCTCTTATAAGATAAACATAAAGACATTTTAACATACATGTATTTCATGGATATCATAATGCTTAGGGAATGCTTAAGCATAAGTGTATGGTCAGTGTGTCAGATTTGCCCTACCATCTTACTGAGAGGAAAGTGGACTACAAATATAGACCCGTTGTTTTAGTTTTAAAAATATATCCAATGTCGTCTGAATGGTTTTCTTTTCTTATTCTTAGCATTTCTTTGTATACTTGATTCTTGGCATTTTGTATATCAACATGATATTATGGATATTAAAAGCTGGATTGGTAAGAAACACAAACTTACCTTTATGAAGCTCTTATATTCAGAAATAAAGCCTTTCTTTAATATCCGTATGACTCAAGAGCAGTTTTTCACCTAAGTTCTAGCACTTAAATTGTCTTTCACTGTGCTTTTCAGCATGTTGTAGGTCCTGTGATTCTCATGAGATATTTAAATCCTAACGGAGGCTAGAAGGCAAAAGTATAATTTAGCTTTATGGCGTAATGTTAAAGAAGGTGAAGCAGACAGAGTAGATAAAGTACTATGGCTAATTATTCTTGAAAAATATACCTCTTTGGTTTTGAAAATAAAAAGTACAGCAGGGTGCAAATCCAAAGAAACAACTCACTTGTGGAATGAATGATTGGTGTCTGTTATAATTTAACTTTTTGTTGGAAACTTATCACCTTTTAAGAATATATTATGAGAAGGGCTATGAGTAACGCGATAAAATGAAAATGGAGAGCCAAGAACTCCTCCTAAAAGTGTCCCATGCTGAAGTGTGAAAAAACTTCTGTTTCTGAATTCCTTTGGATTCCCTTTGTGGTTCCCTCAAGTATCTGGAGAGGTGCATGGCTGATGGCAGCAGCCTTTGGCTGCAATTCAGCTGCCTAGGAAAGCATCCAAGCTCATGGGATAAAGCAGTAGGAGCAGTATTTCATAAATACAATGCTGTTCCTGCCTCAGCAAGCCTGAATGTTCCCTTCTGTGTGATTCTTTACTCTTTCTTACCCATCCAGCAGTTCTCAGGCCTCCACTGAGTAAACTTAGTCTCTGGAATTTTCATCTTCCTCCAAGCCACATGGTGCATTATGGTGCTATAATGATGAATCAGGTCCTTTTGTAGGAAACTGTTTAATAAAGGTGAATTTTAGACTATGACTGACATGCAGTAATGTAGTGATGGAATGTCCTGAGAATCAGAGAAGACTGAGCGATACAGAAATATGGTCAGGACAGTAGGGATGGCCCTAAAAAGGCAAGTTTACTTTGACAGTTGGTATTGTGAAGTAAAAGGAAAAGTACTCTGGGAGCAGAAAATTTTCCCCAGATTGAATGAAAGAATAAGGGGAGAGAAATAATCAGCATTTCCTTAATGAATTGCATTTTTATAAGGAATTTTCCTTTTTTTATAGTGTGTCTCGTGACTTACAAAAAGACAGTAATCATCATAGGAGATGAGGTTCAGTAGGTGCCATTGTGTATAATCTTTTTCTAGAATTGTGCTGCATATGCTGGCCAAGTGGAATACTGCTTTCCCTAATGCCATTTTATAATGGTAATTTTAAAAGTTTTCTGGAAACTCTATAAAAGTTATCGTTTGGATGAAAATGCCATATTTTACAGGAATTATTCTTTCTTAACTATTCTCGTTTGAAAGTTCAAGGATGCTGCATCCTGCTGAGCCATTGGTGTTTCTATTTTCAGTACTTTGTGTGCTGCTAGAGTTGTATTGATTTCCACATACTTTTATAGTGTACAAAACAGGAAAAGTGTAATAGCCTAATACAGTAGCTGAGATGTTGGTGGTTTTTTTTTCCCTAATTAAAGTATTTATTAAAATTGCAGCAGGAATTGCTCATTGCTCAAATAAGCTGCATTTTCTCTGTTTTCTGCCCAAGCTACTGTTTGAACAGATTCCAGCTGTTTCTTGTTCAAGTACGAACCTTATCCGCTGTGGAAGAAAAGTAAGGAAGATACTTTCTTTTATGGTGCTCTCTAAATGTAGGAACACACAATTCGTGCACGTCAGAAATGGTGAAGTCTAACAATACCAAATTACTGAACAAAGAGTAATTTTCCTTGTGTCCACATTATCATTGTTTGATCTATTTATTTGAATGGCATTGTAATAATTAATATTATGGAGCACCAACTTGCTGTAATTACAGCAGTTTTTTTAGTTACCCTGAATATTCTGAAATACGTAATTCGGATACAATTCTGGTTGTGAAATAGTGTTGGCAGTTCACATTTACATGTGGCTTTTGTTTTTTTTTCAATGATGATGCCTGCAATATTTTTACTTTTAAAGTAAGCTGAGAAATATATGAACAGTGTTTTCTGCTTATAATATATATGGATACCAAATACTTCCCCATTTTTAGGGAAAAAAAAATTCCCCAGAACACCTGCTTGGTTCCTCTCTGGAGGTTTTAAGTTCTGAGATTTGATGGTTCTGCATAGCTGGTCATGTTCTAAGAGTGATCCACAGCCTGACAGATTTCCTGCACAGATGTTAACAGGTCTGGTGGAAATCATCCAGTAGGATTTATTTTTGTGCTCTTAAGAGACTTGATTCATTTCTTCCTCTTCCTCATGCCTATGATTTCTCTGAAGGACAGGGACAAATATGAGAAGCTGAAGCCATCACCATCCATGTGCATTGTCCTCCTGGAACATAGAAAGCTTGCCTTTTGCTTGGATGCATAATCTCCGTACTGGGAGGGAAAGCTGGGTTCACATGTGATGCTCTGTGGTTTGGCTAACAGTATTTTACAAACGTGCACTCCGCCTCTGGTTGTCATGTACAACTAGTACATTGAGTCGTGTGATTAGATGCAAAAAAGAGCATCTGAAGTAATTGTCTGTTAGAAGCTTAGTTCACACAGACATATCCTTTATTATTACTGGTGACATTCTTGGTTTAAAGAATGAAGATGTCAGTGATAATGCTGTATTTCTCAATATAAAGGCTTTCTGAATCTGAGGAGTGCAGGGTAGTTTGGACCTTGTCCAAAACTTGATAATGTGACTGGGTTATTTCTGTAGTTGCTTATGAACTGTAACAGTAGCAGTTTATACACAGGCAAATCACAGGATAACTTCAGGCATGGGTAAGAGTTAAACTTTTTGCCCTAAACTGCATAATGAACTTGTAAGAACAGAATACAAAGTCAGAATTTCCTAAGGCATAAGCCCTGCCTTTATACATCTTCCTCTTGTCCTGGTGATCCCTGCTCTTTCATAATCTTTTAAATACAGCCTTTCCGCAAACTTGTCCTTTGCTATTCTTGCATCCCCTGCTTTTTAGTTCCTCATACCTTTACTAAGGTCTGCCTTTCTGCGAGAATACCTCAAGAGTGTGAACCAGCCTGTGCTGAACAGCAGAGAAATGGGAGGATGATGTAAGGGCAATGAAAAGGGTAATTAAAGCATTCTGTATTCAGAAATATCTCCTCAAAGAATTCACATAAATGGATAGAAGGATTAGGCCTCTGAATTAAGGGTCTGCCAGGAAATCTGTTGCTTTGAAGACCAAAGAAATGAATGAATAAAAGCTTCACTAGTATGGGGTTAAGATTATTCAGTGGTGCTCTGTAGTTTTTGAGGATTTAGAGAATAGCTAATGCAAAGATTCTAGAAACCAGAAAGTGCATGATTTCATGTGTTCGCCTTCCACTACACGATTTAAATTGTGCATTTCTGAAATGGTGTCTGGTTCCACCTTCACACGCTCTACACAGCCTCTGCAGGTGCTTGAATAGCTCGGGGCACAGAACACCTAGGCTCAGTGAAGCAAAGCCATAACATGTTGTCCTTTGCCTGGCAAAATTTGGATTTTTTAAATAGGTATGGTAAGTAGGGGCTTTTCCCAGCACTGTGCTTACTCTTCACAAATTATACCGGATTTGCCTGGGGTTTCATTCTGAGATGCTCCTTTCATTTACCCAGGGCTATACTTTCAGGATTCATTGTCATATATACCAGTAGGCTATTAGTAATTCCATGACACGAAGGCATTTTTGTTCATCTCTAGGGAACTTTTCCCACACAATCAATTCAGTTCAGCCCTGAAAGGAGGCATTCTTGATTCCTTGGGATAAATATATACTCTTTTCAAATCACAAGATGCAGCTCTTCCAGGCTGCTCTCACTAACAACTCCACTGGTTGCCACACTGAGTGTTAACATAGTGAATGCAGCTGGAGTGTTTGCAAATATGTGCTGGAATGTAAATGTGTGAATACAGCATAAACAATAACACATTGTTCTAGTTCACTCACATATCTATTCATGTATCTTGTAGCAATTTTTAGGCCCCTGAGAACCATCATCTAGTCTGGTCTCTTGGCTATCCTTTCTATATGGATTTCTCAGACAGTAGCTTGGAGTTCATCTTGGAACTCCAAAGAAATCAAAAGATGGACAACCTCTACTAATTGCAGAGGTTTTCCTATCCATGAACCCTTGTCACTAACCATTCCCAGAGACTTTTTGCAGCTCCCTGACTTCATAAGCAAGATCCCATTACTGAGGTGGTAAGTGCATTATTTGTCATTGCCTAAGGCACAGTCTAAAAGCCCCTGAGACACCAGTGGCACACTTGAACTGCACTAACTAAGCTTTGCAGAAATTCAAAACATATAGACTTAGAGAGTGTTTTTTTGGTCACATTTCTTTCCATCTTAGCTTTTCATAGAAAATCTGGAAGAGGGCAATAGGATTCTTGAAATAAAGCTTTTACGTCCGTGTATGAGATCGCTGAAGTTCTCTTGCTTCATTCCTGTGTGTGTGGCTCAGCAAGTCCATACAGGCTGTAATTCAGATGAAGAGGAGTTAACACATGAGTTGCCTTAAGGGGAGTTCTTAAGAGGAGCCAACTGAAGAAGAATACTTTTGTTGAACTTGAGTTTTGAGTGCTCACTAATGTCAAAATGCAACAAGTGTTTGCATATTAATTGTGGACTGTGTTTTTTCAGAGTCTTGGCTGTGTCCTTCCTCTCTTAATTTTATGTATCTGATTGAGCTGTGTTTTGGGAGAGCCATAGTCTCTAAAGCCTTAACTTTTCATATTAATTTATCTGTAGTACTTTGCGGGCTTATTATGACTACAACGCTTGCCAATGCTCTCTATTAAATTTAATAGTTATTCTTGCAAACAGTAATTGATCTTTTGGTAAATTTAAATATCCTTCTTCAAAAGCATGCTGGGATATTTTTTTTTCTGTGGCCGAGTGATAATCTTTATCATATTTACAACTTTTAACAAAACTGATTTCTCAGCTAATTAAATTGTGCATGGTTTCTTTTTTCTTTTAATAGAAATACTTTCATCCTCAGTGCTTTTTTACCTCTTGAGATATTTTTAAAATTAAAATGATAATGTGAAATAGCCACAAGATGTATGTTATCCAGTCTTGGTTTAGACATTTGTAATGGATTCCTGAGTCTCAAGTGAGAACATATCAAGAAAATTTTAATTCACTTAACCAGAATGATGAAGGAAGTTTGTTCATTTTTGCACAATTCTATTCACATTTTAATAGAATTAACTCATGATCTATGTACCCATGGGTTAAGATTGTATTAATTTCCACTTCTTTATTCCATTTTTTGCATTTCAAATACAACATTTTAAAAGTAGCTGTTGAGGGGTGCTGCATCATGCTCCTATGCTTTTATCCCCTGAATGCTGCAATATAGATTGCATTGGTAGAACTTACTTTATTTGAAATAGTGTCTGAATATATGTGGTAGCATAAGTGTGTTTCAGAACACATACTATTATATGTATACATATATATTTACTTTCTTTTAAATCATTGCAGCAAATGCTACTGTCAAACCAGGTTAAGTCAGTAGAAGTTTATTCAAACTTGTTCTGGGAAGAAAAGGTAATTCATGATGTATTTTTTCTGGAGCAGGAAACACTGTTTTTTGTAGTGCCAATGTGAGTTCTGTCTCATTAACTTCAGTATTCTTGTATCCGTTTTACATGGATTCAGTATTCTAAATTCTTTTTTCAGCAAAAGGAATCAAAGTCTTTTAATCAATAGTCTTTAGAGCCTTTTCAGTATTCTCTCCTCTGGGTTGTAAAGTGGAAGGTTTTCACTTGGAATTTTTTAATTAGGAAAATTAATTTTTTCTTAATCTTAATCTTAAAACACATTTAACCAATGACATACTGAGCAATGCCATTTTGTTCTGCTGATATGTGAAATATTCTAGAACTTTGTTATTTGGAGTCATTTGGCTTTGTTAAACTAAATACCTTGAACATATCAGTGTATGCTGTGTTCACCTTGATGTTCAGTATTTTGAGGAGAGGTACAGCAACTAAGGCATCCATGGGCTTCTCGAAGTAGAAGCAGTTTCTTTTGACTTCTCCATGCTGGGCAGGGCATCAAGATTTTGGTGTGAGCATGTGGAATGCTTGAATTTTAAGGGTTAAATTTTAGAGTTTTTTGGTGAATTACTACAAGAGCTGGATAAACAGTGAAAGTATGATGGTATGCCATTTCTGGAAGCTGCATTTGAGAAGTTTAGTGGAAAGATGGGAGCTTTACAAATTGCAGCCAAGTCTGCTTATGTTGGGACTGGTGGAATAAGATTTTTGTGGTGAACTGCATTAGTGAGGGATAGCAAAAGCTTGTATCATATTAAAGACAGGGTGTCAGAAATTGGAGCTTTTTGTATTTGGGTGAAAGCATATTTATGAGGGCTAAAGAAGAAATCCAATGTTGACATGCTTGAAGTAGGTTGCTCTTTACCATCGTGTTCCAGGTAAGCATGCTTGCTAAGGACAGTAACCCCTATGGTATAAATAAAAGTGTATTGTAATTAGAGATATATTAGGGGTCTTTGTGATGGCCTTGGACTCTACAGTTCATAGCAATAAATATGCTATTCCTGATCACAGAGCAGTGGTAAAGTGCCAAAACTATTCACACTTGTCTTACGGAGTGAGTTCTTTTGTAACTAGCTAGAATTTATTGTTCTTCTGCAGCACTGGATGGGTCTCTGATCTAGTTGGAGATGTCCTTGCTCATTTCCGGGGAGTTGATGATGCTTAAAATTCCTTTCCTACCCAAACCGTTCCATAATTCCATGATTTCTTCTCATCAATAAGGCTAGAATTGAAAATATTTAAATGTCAAACCCACAAAGAAATCAGTCTGAGTATAGTATATGAATTTCATCCAAAAGGAGTCTGAAAATTCTTTTTCAGTGTCTGTAGAGTGTCTGGTGGGAGAAACAATAAAGGGACCACTGTTCCTGTTGTTTGGTTTGTCTTTTTTTT
This sequence comes from Climacteris rufus, assembly GCA_013398175.1. NCBI lineage: Eukaryota > Metazoa > Chordata > Aves > Passeriformes > Climacteridae > Climacteris > Climacteris rufus. The sequence goes on along the minus strand of VZRZ01001926.1, from coordinate 376,790 downwards.
TATTCTGAATGGTTAGTATGTGAAGACTGTGTTATGATACAGGCAGCACATTAGCCGGTGAGAACAGGAGACTCTATGACTTGTGGGACAAGCAAGTGTAGCTGATCTCAGGCCCTGATTGTACTTTGCAGCATTTTGTCTCAATGTGAAAGTGCGTGATGCTTTAGTAGTTGTATTTTTGTTTGTTTTGTTTTCTCAGAGAAAGAAGAAAGCCTTTTACCATTTTTACAGTCTTTATTTGGGAAAATTTTGGGCGAAATATAGTCTGTGATCAGCTGTCACCTAGGAAGTATACTGGAATGTTCCCATTGATTTTATGGATTTAGAAGAAAAAGAACAGAAACTGAGGGAGACTTTGAATTTTATTACAGCAAAAACATTTAGGAGTTTTTAGCCAGCATACTCTTTTGAGCTGCTTTACTCAAATTGATAAATTATTCATAGATGACTACAAAGTCTAGCCAAATTGCTTATTTAAATGCATCATTACTGGACACCTCACTCAGCCATGGCTTCACAGCCATTTTCAGCACAGTGTACTTCTACTTCATTTCAAAGCTTAGTTTGCTTAAACCACTTTATTTTTCCTGGTTTACTGGCTGTGCTCAGAAAATTATGATTTTGCTATTCTTTTTAAGCTATTTATGCGAGCTGTTGCTTACAATACAACATATACAATGCCTGACACTAAGGCTTTTTTTTTCATGCTTATTGGGTCCATTTTATATGATAATGCATAAAATAATCTGTTATTTAATGAATAGTTATTTATTCATCAATTTTGCCCTTCAGATTTGGTTGGTGGATATTTTGTACAGAATGGATCAGGATTTCTGGATACAACATGTCATAGTATATATAATATCTTTTGCTATTTGAATGTTTTAGCTGTAACAGAAGTAAAAACAGCCTGAATTTTGTGCCCAAACCTAAATTTTAAGTGGCAGACTGGTTCTCTTGGGTGATACCACAAATGTGGTTCAATCATCAGCATTGCGGAGTACAAAATCAAATCCCAATGAGGCAAGGGAGATAAAAGATTAATTTATTGCTTCTTCTTTTATATTGTTTTTATATACGTAAAAAACCCACCAGCAACAGAAATGAAAACCAGATACTTACTCTGCTTAGTTCTTTGCAACAAAAGACAGTTGTCTTTGTCAAGCAAGCTGAGGCTGTGATAACTCTAAAGCCTTCCCACATCTAACAGTAGGTGTGGGAAAGCACATACAGATAGGGATCTTGGTTTCTTACAAAGAACCTTATCTGATACCAGGATAACCCGGATGACTTTGTAGGGTACCCTGTATGACAGACTAGCAGATGTTTGACCAGCTGCCACCCAGAAGCCCTGAGGATCTGGCTGGGTGCCAGACAGCCGGTTGGCAAGAGCTTCCAGCAGGCCCCCCTGGTGCTGCTTTTAGGCCCGGAGCTCAGAAACCCCAGTATCTTCACAAGGAAGGTGAGCTGGTTTTGCAGGGTCTGGTTTTTGGTAGTGGGGGGGCCACAGAGGTGGCTTGTGCTAGAAGCTTCCACCACATCCAGCAGAACCAATCCCTGATAGCTCTGAAGTTGGACGTGCTGCTGGCTGAGGCTGGGCCAATTGAAGATGGAGGTAACTCCTCTGTGATAACGTATTTAAGAAAAAATCAGAACGAAGTTGGTGGTGCAGTTTTAATTTCCATCTAGAGAAGAGGAGGAGTGAGAACATGTGAGAAAAACAACAATGGAGATACCAAGGTCAGTGAGGAAGGAGGGGGAGGAGGTGCTCCAGGTGTCAGAACCGAGATGTCCCTTCAGCCTGTGGTGAAGGCCAGGGTGAAGCAGCTGTGCCCCTGCAGCCCATGGGTGTCCATGGGGATGCAGAGATCCACCCACAGCCTGTGGGGGCAGTGCCCGTGCCAGAGTGGGGGGATGCCCAGAGGGGCTGTGGTCCTGTGGGAGTCCTATGGAGAGACCGGCCTTGCTCCCGGGTTGGAACAGCCCATCCTTGGAGGACTGCACCCCGTGGCAGGGTGATCCACAGCAGCAGTTTTGGGAGGACTGCTGCCTGTGAGATTGGAGCCACATCAGGGAAGTTTGCGGAGAGCTGTCTCCCTTGGGAGGGGACCACACTGTGCTTGCAGGGAAACAACTTCTCTCCCTGGGCAGCGGAAAAAAATCTTGGGTGACAAACTGACCAAAACCCCCACCAATATCCCTGCGCCGTTGGTGGGAAGGAGGGAGGGGCTGGGGGGAGAAAAGGTATTTTAAGAGCTTATTTTACTTCTCATTATCTTTCTCTGATTTGTTAGTAATAAATTCACTGTATATCTTTAAATTGAGCCTGTTTTACCCTTGATGGTAATTGATGAGTGTCCCAGTCCTTCTCTCAATTCATGAACCCTTTGTTAAATTTTTGCTCCTCCAAGCTCCTCCAAGAAGGAGCTTGAAACTGTATAAAATGTCTTGCAGTTCATTTAGAAGGTTTTTGAAAATTTGAGGGAGGAGAAAAATATTTGGCATAAAAAAGTGACTGTAAATAATTTCTGATTCTCCTCACATTTTAATCCTGATTTACCCTGTGAGAGATCACAATCAACAGTTTGCAAAATAGTGTACCACCGAAGGTGTTTTCCTATATTTAGTAATTGAAATCTCAGAATATTTTCACGCTTACATTTCTGGTCCTGAATATTTGTTCTGCTTCAAAGCTCCTGGTTTAAAGTTTTTAAAACTACAGACCTTCATAGAAAAATCTTGATTTCAATTAATGATTTTTATTTTGATTTCTAGCATACCAGAGAAGAGGAGAACAGTTTGTCCTGTTTCCAAATACATTGTAAAGCTTGATGAGACTTACTTGCAGTCAGAGCATGATCAGTGTGCATGTTCCTGACTGAATTTTTACAAAAATTACCTTGAGCACAATTGTTAGCTTTGTGTAATATTAATTAAACAATATATCTCAAATCACATCAAAAGTGAACAAATAAAAATCCAGGTGGTTTGCTACTCTCATTGGATTATCTTCCTTTCTTTCTCTTCTGGTGTCCACCTAGAATTGATATTTCTAGTTGGAAATGTCAGATTAAAGTGGATGTTTTTAAAGTTATTGCTGTAATGTGGTAGAGCAGATTTATCATTTAGAAAAGGAAAGATGGCTGAGAGGAGGCAGGAAAAGCAGGTGGCCAGAGAGCAGAGGCCCCCTTTTCTGTTCTGCTTCATCCTTTGTTGTGAGTCTCTATGCAAATCCAGTACTGTAATACTAAGTACCTCAGAGCCTAATACTACATAATTCGTTGTCCTGTGAATTATGGTGGGTATGGGAATATCCACATCTAGGGATATAGTAAATTTTGATTTAGAATAAAGACAAATATTGAAATGTCAGTTATATAAAAGTAAAAATAATAACAAAATCTTGTCAATCTTTCACCAGCAGCTGCTTCTGAAGAGAATTTATCATTCTAACCATTTCAAGATACGCTCAGATTTTTTAAACCCTATATTGTTCTCACATACTGGAACTGCTTCTTTCTTCTGTATCAAATCTGTGATGTATATTTGACACGTTTTGCTTCTTTTGTATCTCCTGTTCTCAAAAGAGAGATCCTTGAAAGTAGCGTGTAAAGGTAGGCATTTTTTTTAGTGGTTTTGTATTGTGGTAGCTTTTGTCCTATGTTGAGAAACACTGCTCTTTTCCAAATATTTTTGAAAGCACAATGTCCCTTTTCTTTTTCAGCTTCATCAAATAAGTTCAGACATGATCCTAAGCTGTGGCTTCCATGAACCACTTGCTTGAATTTGCAGTCTTTTATTAAGTTTTTCTTTGTGCTCATCCTCTCTGATATGTGAATTTACAATTTATTCTGTTTGTTCATACAGACATGCATCTGACAAGGAATTTGCATGAAGCTTTGTCATAGTTTTGTTCATAGCTCCTCTTTTTTCAAAATAAAAAAAACCCAAAACCTTAGAGATGCCAAAGATACTACTGCACATCACTGTTTTACAAATTTGCTTTTTAGAAATCAGAATGTGCCTCACACAGGTCCTCATTTTTCAAAGCGATTTTTGAAGAATGGGAAACTTTTCTTACTATTTGAGTGAACTTTCAGTGAAAACTTTGAAACTTGTTTTCACTCAAGTGTACTTTTGTTTAGTTATGTACAATTACTGAAGTGTGACAGAATCGTTCTAAAAAATCTCCTAAATTCAGCATTGCAATTTAAATGTTCTTTTTATATCCATTAGCAGAATGAAACAAGAAGAAAATTAAAATTAGTTTCTGTTTTATATCTGAAAAAAGCATCAGAAGACTGCTTTTAAAGAAAAATTTGAATAAAGAATGCTTCAGTCAGGGTTTTTTGGGGCAGAAGCAATTGGCTGTAGGAGATGAGATGATATGGAAAGATATAGGATGATTTTCAGTTTGGACAAGAGCTGACTGAGAATGTTTTCTTTCTGTTGTGTGGAAATCAGTGCTATTATAATAGCAAAATTAAATATTCTGCCTGTGTTCATTTGGCTACAGACTGGCCCATTTGGGACTTGTCTCAAATGCAGGAGTAAAACAAATGGCTTCTGAGAATTTTGAAGACTTTCTTTCCTCTGTGCTCAAGAGAATTCAAGGGAAAAAGAATAAAACATGGATCCATGAACTTCTTTTTTCAACTATTTTACAAAACAGTGCACATTGCACGGAATGAATTGTCTAATGATATGTCATTTCCAAAAAATTTAATGAAAGACATTATTCTCTGAAGTAACCTGCTGTGCCTGTTTCCTAGTGACAGTATACAATATTTCCTGAAGCTATTTTTTACTTCAGTGAGTCTAACATGGTTTAGGATGTTTGATGGAAAATTAGGTGTGGGAGAGATCCTGGTTAGAGTACCCAAGGGTGGTACACAAAACTCAGAGTCTGGGCAGGGCAGAGTGCATTTTTGTCTTACAAGCTGTCACATACACTGAAGCAAAACAAACAAATGGATTGACAGTCTGATATACCATTCTGTCACTTCACAGTAGTAGAAAGCCTGCTTCTGAGATTTTGTAGGTGTGATAAAGTTAAATTACATGTTCCTATTGATGATATGTTGGATGTAGAACTGAAAGCTTTATGTCATATTGGGTCGTATTAGCAACAGCATTCTAATCAATGGGCCAAGAACAAGGTATGTAGGTGGCTGGTTTTTATGTTTTGAGCTTCATTATTTTAAGATTCAAGGGAGGCTTGTGACACTAGCTGACCTTAACTGTCAATATGCACTGGATTTTTTTGTTTGTTTGTTTGTTTGGTTTTGGTTTTTTTTAGTGTGTCTTAATATTTAGCATGCTTTGAGAAACAAATGTTCTCTAATACCTCTGAAATTTGCTTTGTTCTAATGTATTTTGAGATATAGCACCCAGATGTTTTCTGACTTTGAGTGTGTCACTCTTTGGATGAGAATTTAAGAATCTGGAACTAAAAGTGATATCTCTGCTATTTCCTTGCTTTCATTAGATTGCTCTGTCACATAGCACCTTCGTAAGTTCTCTGATCTTCATTGTAAAATTCAGATTTTTGGCCCCATTGCTTTGATGGTAGGACTCTTCCAGGCTTCTCTGTCACAGTATTTAGGAACTTTCATTTCCGTTTGAGGTGAATATTGGCTAATGTTTGTCCATTTGTTTCCATTCCAATGTTCTTTTACCCTGACATCTTTCTTTCTCAATACTGTTTAAGCTCCCGTTGCATTTATGCTCTGTAATAAACTTAGGGAATCCTGCAGTGTGAAAGAATTTGGGGGAGCTCAGGGTAAACCATCTGCAGGCATCTTAATAATTAATGACTTCTAATTTTCTCCCTGCCTTTATACTGGTCACTCTTCTCTACATTTAGTGGTGTGGGATTATACCAGTGGCATGGTATTAAATATAAACTTCTCAGTACTCCTTAGGATCTGTATTCCCTTTCTCTTTTGAGATGTTCTGTACACTTCATATTTGATGATATAGAATACTAAATATAATATTTCTCTGTATATATAGATTCTAGATTTGCTAAACTTTCTAAAAATTCAAACTAGCTGTTGCAATATAATTCAGACATGATATTCAATGCAGCATTAAATTTTCCAATGATGATTACGTCCGTGTCATCAGCACAGATTGGCTATCCAAATGTTGAGCTGGTTTTTGTTACAAAGTGCCGGTAAATTTGCAGTTATCAAATACTAAACTACTTCTGTACACAAGGACTCAGGCAATAATGTACATTCAACAAGTTCTTTGCTTTCTTCATTGCTGCAAAGACAAAAAAAAAAAAAAAAACCAAAGCTGTCAACAAAGAAAAGTTGCTAAACAAAGAAGAAAGATTGTTTCTGCGGTCTGTGTTTGAGTTTCTTGCAAATGGAGCTGAGGAGACAAGATCTACAGCTAGAGCTATACTTCTGTTGTGCTGAATTTTATAAACATCACAGGCTTGAGCCAGAATGAATTTAGAGAACTGTTATACTAATATTAACAATTATCTATATTATCTATATATTGTTCCTGAAAAATTGCTGTTATTACTGTTCCTGAAAAATGCTCTGACACCTCTTCAGAGAGAGAAAATTACTTTCAGCATCATTAAATATTTCCCTATATATGGAATATGTCTTGCAGACTTTTTTCCTCTTTTATGTCTCTTTTCTCTGCTTTCCTGCAGCATGCTAAACATTGAGTGTTATTTTATGACTCAAGATTCGTCAAGTCATTGCAGATGGCTTTATAGTGTTCTTGTCTTTCATATTAAAGAGAGTAATAATCTTTCCTATTTTTTATTTGTATAAGGAAACAGTGGACATAAGTATATGTGTGTATTAAAAACCTTAGTATTAACTGGAGTAATGTTAATACAATTGCTGACAAAAATCACATAATTCTGTTTAAAGGTGATGAATGTATGTCTTTGTTCTAAATGAGAAGTTTTACATGATAAGCAGAAGCCTTGGTGAAAAATATCACATTGTCCCTATATGTGTTGTGGAAAAAGATACAACCTTAGAAAGTAAATAAATTAGATTTAAATGTTGAGATATGTGAATGTGCTAATTTGACCCTTGTCTAGTATACTATAAACTCTGACTAAAAAATCTGAAAAGTGTCCTTTACATAAGTTTGTAGCTGCTTAGGTCCTGAGAGAGAGAGAGGGGGAAAGAAAGAAAGGAAGAAAGGAAGAAAGGAAGGAAGGAAGAGGGAGGGAGGGAGAGAGGGAAAGAAGGAGGGAGGGAAGGAAGGAGGGAGGGAAGGAAGGAAGGCAGGAAGGGAAGGCAGGAAGGGAAGGCAGGAAGGGAAGAAGGGAGGGAGGAAGGGAAGAAAGGAGGGAGGAAGGGAAGAAGGCAGGGAGGAAGGGAGGGAGGGAGGGAGGAAGGAGGGAAGG
>VZRZ01001926.1:349381-369365 GCA_013398175.1 Climacteris rufus | reverse complement strand
GGAAGGAAGGAAGGAAGGAAGGAAGGAAGGAAGGAAGGAAGGAAGGAAGGAAGGAAGGAAGGAAAACCCCAACAACAAACAAAACAACCCAAAACCCAGTAATAAAGTATTATTGATTGTTGTAAAAACATAAAGCAATTTAATTTAATGCTCTAACAATATTCTGTGTGCTATAAACAGTATTTTTGATTAAATACTTTTCAAGAAGTATGAATTCTTTTACTTAACTAAATTCAGACAAGTTGTCGCTTTATTATTGAAACAACTCTTTGAAATCCTGGTAGAAAAAAAAAATACACTACACGTTCAATTTTGGGTTGGCTAGTGCTTCCTACCATGCAGTTGTATATCAACTTTGCAATTGTTTGAAGAGGCTAAGCTGTTATGAGAATGTAACATCTACATTCTGCCTAAAAGTCTTTGTGGGTTTGAGAAGTTGACTCACATTACCCAGTTTGCTCCTTATGGATAAAAATGTCAGCTGAACTCTCCTGAACTGTGCTGCTATAACCAGTTGCATATGCAAAGAAATCAGCTGTCTTTTAACATAAGCTGATAAACGGTTGACAACTATAGCAAGTCATCATCAGATTTGTCTTGGTGAAAATCCTTTTTTACGTGAATGTGCTGTCATCTAAAGGCATATGAAATCTTGAAATGTATTTAGACATGTTTAGTGGCAGCTTGGGAACTTTATACAGTAAAGCAGCAGACTACATTTTAATGAAATAAGGGGAGTGACTAGGTGAATTGAAGCGACAACCTTGCATAAGAGGGTTGCACAAGGAAGGAGAGATATTTTACTGTCTAGAGGTGCAGTAGGCACTTTGGCAGCAAAAATTAAATGAATTGTGTCATTTTTGTAGTCTGACAGATTAGTCCTGCTTCTATTAACTTACTATTTTTTACTCTAAATTTAATGTTTATTAATAATTATGTCCTGGGTTGTAATGTGAGGTGTAACCAAAGTATGTATTCTATCATCATCTCCATCGCTTCTTGATGAACTGTTGATGATGGGTTGTTCACAGTGGCTGAGTACACTCAGGCTACAAGCTGAGAGGAGGCAAACCATGTGAGGTGGGGTATTGTTTCTTATCTCAACCATGCTAACTCCCCCAGGGAATATCATATAACTCATAATATTACATCATCCCTATTGTGAAACTCGCCACCCAGGGGGAGGTAGCCCCTGAGCACCAACTGGTGACCTGTTTTGGGGACTGGACACTACCACCACCACTGGATCCCCAGCGGAGAACCCAAACTTCACAGGACCACTACTCCAACAACATTTCTACCACTGCCAGGTTGTATTGTGACTCTGTCAGTTTAAGCCAGTGTTCCTTTATTACTGCATTTATTGTAACCCTTCTATTAAACTGTAACTCTGACGTAAAATCTGTCACAAGGTATTTGTGTGGGGTTAATTTCCCCTGCTGGTTTACATTCAAACCAGCGCAAGTTAACATATTTATTTTTATCCAATATTTCCCCGGAAAAGGAATCATTGGGTTCTTAAATTTGAAAAGTGTGAGTGTGGAAGAAACAATATGTACTTAATCTGAAGAAACTACAATTGAATCAGTTATTGTACTTTGTGTTTACTTAAAAATAGTGTAATGTTCTGGAATTCCTAACTCTAAAGGAGAATAACAATTTTATATAAAAAGGGGCTTCAGGAATGGGAGTGCAAAAGTGAAGGAGTTATCCAGGTGTTGAAAAAGATACTGTAGAAAAAAACACATTTGCAAGAGGGTTGATGGTGAGCAATAATTCTGTTTCATTACTGATGTAATTTCACAATAATAATATTACTATTTTTTTCAGACTACACATAGATTCTTACTTTTAATAATACAACTAAAAGTAGGTAATCATGCTTTTCTGAAGCTTGTTCACATTCCAGAGTAATATCTTGCCTATTCTTGGAGCTAAGCATGTTCTTTTTTTTCTGAAAGGAAGTGAAAAACTTGTGAACTGTGAGTTCTGTGTGTAGGAGTAAACTAGACTTTTCAGTAAAAAGAAACTGGACTAAAAGTGGAAAAAACTGAACTGAGAGATAAGGTGCTTTGCGAATTAAAGCAAATTCCTCGTTATTGCATTACAAAATGCATTTTTCCAAAACTGAATGGTTAAAATGCAGTATAACCTTTAAGTAGCAGCTTAAGATATTCCCCTCAGTTTGACAATGGCATGACAATTAACAGATGGAGGGAGGGCTTTTACTGAGATTAGCAGTGCGACTGTCATTGACTCATACTAACTGTCTAAACTGTGGTGATACATCAGGATGCATCTTTAATTGAAGCTAAAGTGTTGGTAAGGTCACATAAGTAACAATCCTTTGGAAAGCTGTGCCCAAAAATATGGGTGCAAACATTTTACATGAGTTTAAGGAAAGAGGGGACAAGCTTACGAGTAGAAGTCTGTTCAGGGTTATTAGACAAATAAACTCACATGAGACTGAAGAAATTCAGCGGAAATCTGGAAGGTTGTCTGATAGCAATGCACAGATACTGCCTTTAAAGTCACTGGTTTCAGAGTGTTCACAGTGAAACAAGAAATCTGAAAATGTTACATATTTTTTAATCTAGGCAGCTAATTATCTAATAGGGGAATCTTTTCCTGCATATTTCCTGTACCGTTTTCATTCCAAATCTTTGTTCTGTAATTGCTGGTATTTGGTCCGTGGGGTGACTTGCTTGAGAATTTATCAGGTGTTGCGGTGCCTCTGGGCGTGGCTTACGACTGGGCCCAGCCCTGCCGGGATGGGGCCACGGGGGCTGGTCCTTTTCCACCCCCCGCACGATGCAGCTGGGATGGCGCAGCCCCGGCTTGTCGGGGGAGCTCCCTGGCCAGGGCAGTGGGGACTGTCCCCGCCCAGAGGGACAGCTCAGTGGTTCCTGCGCCGGGTGCAGACAGCCGACTCACTGGCTGGCACCCCTGTCAATCATTGTGGTCCTCTGCAGTGACTGGCTCTCCCGACTGCCCTTCCCTTGCCTCCGTCCTATAACACGCCCTGACCTCCATTTTAACTTGTCTTTTACTGCACTCCATGGCTCCAGTAATAAAATCTTGCTGGCAATAAGCAGAAAAGAACCCTTTCTCATCTCTTTGCTTCCCTGCTTTAATTAAACCGCTGTGCATGAGCTAAGCCTAGATTCTGCGAGAGTTCTGATGCCCAGCTTGCCTCTGCTTGGAGACTGGATGAAGCCAAACTCGCTTTTTTCAGGACATGAGACTGATGCAGAAGGTTCTGAGTTACTCATGCTTTCTACCCGCGGTAATCAGGTTTTGTGTTCTGGGGTCAAATTAAACTGAAGGGCCTGTTTGGTCTAATACTATAACACTAAACAAAAATTGTAATGACCAAGAGTATATTTCCAAGTTTATTTTGTCAATTAATCACACTCATAAATGGATTCTTTTGATAATGTAATTAGATTTGTGAAAAATAAATTAGTATTTGACAGCTTTTGAAAGTCAGACACCCTGTTTAAAGAGGCAACTTCGGAACCTTTGACAGCAATAACAAAGTGTTTGAAGTACTTAACCTGCAAATGCATGAAGGGAGAAGTTCGAATAGAGGTTACCAATCGAAAGTGGTGGAATATAAGTGGTGTTGAAGTTCTGATTAGCAGAGCATGATAAAAGGTCTTTGTTTCTGGACTGTTGAGGTGATTTCAAGTTTGAAAAGTTTTTAGAGGGCTTTGTGACCAACTTGGATTAGGAATGGACTCAAGGATCAAATATGCCTGTGTTTTTTAGAATCCTTTCATTTTCTGGTATTGCAGAAGAAAATCCTTCTGTTGCACTTTCTGTCCCTGAAAGTGTTCAAGACCAGGTTGAATGGGGTCCTGAGCAACCTGATCTCATGATTGGCATCATTGCCCACAGCAGAGGAGTTGGAACTAGATGACCCTTAAGATTCCTTCCAGCACAAGCCAGTCTATAATTCTACAATAAAAATTGCTTCCTGTCCAAGATTGTATCTCTGGCTTCCATGGCATTACTCTGTATTCCTATGACATACTTTACAGTCTCTTGTTGAAGTAATTTCTAACACTGGAAAAAATGCATTTTGTGTCTTAGGTTTTTTTAATCATAAGCTTTTTCCCATTTAATTTATTTCTTTTGTCCTATACCAGTTCTACTTGAGCAAAACCAAATACAGTTTTGTGTTTTAAAAATAATGACACTTACTTATTTTCTCCTGACTGTATAAATACGTGTGTCACACGTTTCTACAAAAGTAGTTTGGGACAAAAGGTTTGCATATTGAGAAAATTTGTGTTGTCAGTTTGCATGCTGTACAGACATATGACCTGGTCATGTAAAGACTGGCATTCTGATTCCGTGCTCATACCCCCATTGTTATTAATACACGCTGCCTTCTTCTGATCTACTTTGCTTAAAATGCACATTGGATTTTAGTGTGTGTGACATTTAAGGGTTATGGATTAAAAAAATTAAATTTACCAAAAAAAAAAAAACCCTCATACATTTTTAATGGAGTTTGCAAAAGAGCTACTCTACATTTTCCTTCTAGCAAAATAGTACTGTATTGAATTAAGTGTTAGTACTTCTATGGCCTTGCAGGATTTAGTGTTCTGGGCAGCGGTATTGTCTTTTGGAATGGACAGATGGTTTTGCCTAAAACCTGCTGTTAATTAATTGGATTTTTTGAAAAGCAAGTAATTTTCAAATGAGGTTTCAATCTTAATTTTTTGATAGGAACTTTTTCATATTGTAGGCATGAGGGTTTTTTAAGAAGTACGTTGTGTGATTTAACATTTTCTATTTGACTATGAAAGTAGAACCTAGGTAGTATAGAAGTTCACATCATCTCTCATGCAAAACATGTCCAAGCCTGGACTGAAAATAAACAAAAATATCTCAGGAGTCAAGGTGTTACATCTCCTCACTACCACATGAGGAAACTGAATGAATTTACCACTTATTTAAACAAATCTGCACTTTACTTCTAGTAAAAAATATAAAATGCTGTTAGGAAATTATGTATAAGGCAAGTTACCACTCCTACAGTCTCCTAAGCTTTTTCAGAAGTGCGCTTGTAAAACTTCAGCTGTCAGTGTTGAGGATCAAGAGAAAAATGGAGTCAGCAAAAGCATTTTATAAGTAATTTCATCTTTCTGCAAAAGGGAGAACTGAACATCAGAGCTGTAGCTAGGTGAACTTATCAGGAAAGCATTAGACTTTGTAGCCAGTCTAATCTCACGCTGTGCTGTAGACAGCACACAAACTTATGTAGTATATTGGTAAATTCTCAGGGATGTTAGAAAGCTCACCTATATACATTTTTATACACTTGTGTATACCATTGTAGCTCTTTTAGTATACACTGGTGTAGTATTAAATCCATGAATACATAAAAAGTTCGTTCTTTTACCCTGTTCTGTTCCCTCCTTTTGTCCACTGATATTTATCTTAACCATAATAAAATTATTTCATGATATGCATTTACATAAAATGTGGATGCCCCTGAGCATATTCCATTTCCGTTAGAAATTATCTCTGACTTTATTTATTTCAGGTGCCTTTTTCCTCTCTGTTATTCAGTAAAGCTTGAGTTGAAAAAAAATGCTTTAAAGAACAGAATACAAGATTTTAAGTATTGGGTGCTTTGTATATGCACCTAATACTTACCCACAGATTTTAGGGTAAGATTTTTTCCTTTGATACTAGATAATGGTAGTGCAGAAGGAACCATTTCTGGTATAGCAAGGATAGGCTTCCTAATAGGTGGCCCAAAAATAAATAAATTTAAAAGCCTGAATGACATGTTCACTGCAATTCACTGGAAAGCAACCACCAAAAAACCAATTTCATATATATATATATATATATATATGTATGCATGTAAAATAATAAAGCATTCACTACAGTTAACTGAAAAGTAGCTATACTGGCAAAAATACTGGACATACTTTGAGCCTTTAACATCAAGGGAATGAGAGATTCATAAAATTTGTTTGCTTAATTAAAGGCGTTAAATAAATTTATTGCACTGATGAAGCAGAAAGTTTTTATCACTGCAGAACCCAAGATTTGTACTTGACTTTTTAAAAAACATATTAAAAAATGTATGTTACTAGTGAAGCGCTCTAGTCAAATCCTTGTTCTGTAGGAATAAGCTGATTGTAGGTACATTTTTTTAATAGATGGGTTTTGTGTTGGTCTGTCACTGTAGTCCATCAGAATTGCTTTTCACCAGTAGAAAAAAAATCTGATAATGCTATCTGCCATTGTCAGTCCCTTTTAGTAAAGAAAGCAACAAACTTTTCTTGCTATAAAAATGGTCTGTGTTCCACCATTCCTGTATTATACATTGTTACTTTGCAGTTCTGTTTTTCCTAATACATAACAAGACTATCCTTCTCTTCATGCCCTGCTCTTCAAACATGCATATGGAAGAAAGTGTTTGCTTCCTGTACCTAAGCCTCTGCCTCAGCTCCCTCTTTGGGTGAATGTTGTGGTTTAACTCCTGCCAACACCCAGCTGCAGGCAAGCTGCTCACTCATTCCCCCACCAACAGCACTGGGGAGAGAATCAGAAGAATAAAAGCCAGACAACTCGTGAGTTGACATAAAAACAGGTTAATAGGAAAAGCAAAAGCCATGCACACAGCAAAGCAAACCAAGGAATTAATTCACTGCTTCCCATGGGCAGACAAGTGTTCAGCCATTTCCAGGAGAGCAGGACCCATCACATGTAATGGTGACTTGGGGAGACAAATGACATCACTCCAAGGGTTCCCCCTTCCTCCTTCTTCCCCTCACTTTATATATATGCGAACTTCAGTTGCTTTTTTTTTTGCATGCTGTGGGTTAGGACTGAAACTCCCTGCCTCATTTCACACAGCTACCAACATGGTAGTTTAGAAATACAGGGACAGGCTGTTGACTGAAGTCCAGGTATCATCTAATTGGGTATTACATGGATGGCAAGAGAAGGACTGTCTTTTCCTCTTGGCTCCTAGAACACGGAGTGATGGCAGGGCTGGACAGAAGCCACTGTTGCAGACTCTTGATCCTGAGGTCTGTCTTTTCCAAGGTCAATGTTGGTTTCTAGATTGATCTGCATGAACAAATTACTTTCTTTGTAGTCCCCAGGCACAACTGATTTCACACATTTACTTGACAGTGAAGCCATTTAAACCTCTGTACTCAGGGCAGAAAACATGATTTGTGACAAAGTTGTAGTTAGTTTTAAAATCCTTGCATTATTTTATACTTACAACTGTAGCCATTCTACTAGAGAAGATTTTGGAGCTTTTTGTAGTCAGCAACTAGAAGCAATGGCATGCTGGTATTTCATGAAGTAACTAAAGTAAATTGCCTTAAAATGTCATTAATTTGTGTAGGTTTTGAATGTGAATATCTGTCAATGTTTCTTGCTTTCCATAAAAGAGTGTTAGCAAAATGCATTATATGGCAAACTGCAACACAAGGGAGATGATGCCGTGCTGCATTAAAAGAGTCGTGTAGAAAATACAGCATTTTCTAGTAACCATTGTTAGTTATTATTATCATCTGAATAATACCCTATGAGATTTCTTATGGTATGGCTTCAGAGTAGTGAAATATTCTAGGCAGTTTTTGAGTAAGAGCTTTCAGACAGATAATTTACCCATTTTGGGGGTTCTATCCTTATCTCTTCAGTCTCTTGTTTGCTTGGAAGTATTGCCACATACTGTAAATAGCAGTTCAAATGCCTGTTAATAGCAGTTCGATTCATAGTAGTCACTACCCTTCTGTGAAATAAATAAAGTATAATTTCACAATTAAGCTTATGCCATGAAGTCAAGGCATGATTTCACAATCGTTAATACTATGTCTCTGCACTATCGGATTGCTCACAGAAGAATTGTAATGATGGGTACAAGACAGCCATTCTGTCACATTAACTAGTATATGTGCAGCTAATACAGAGTTTATGCTAGCCTTGCATTTTTATGCTCCCGTAGATTCTGAGAGAATGGGCTATGCAACCACTAATACAAAATTAATGTATTGACTTTCTATTAAACACATATTAGCAGTTGAAGGTAATCTAGCTCCTTGTATAATCTGACATTACCTGACATTATCTGGCATAGTGCCTCTACACCAAGAGCCCTATGGCTTGGTGATGCTCTGCACAGTAGTGTCTAAAGGTGTAGCTGACTAATAGTGGCAATTTTTTTTTTATCTAAGAACTCTGGATCCTTTGGGTATTCCCTTCTATACTTCCTCTTTATGCATGTTTTACACTCTTTTTGAAGTTTCAGAACTATTGTAGTTTGTGCTGGAATACTTTAATCACACTCCAGTTGCAGCACTTTTAAACTAGTGATGGTAAACAGGAGGCCAGTAAGTCTTCAGATCGCAAGACTGACTATTCACAACAGTCTTGTCTCTTGTGAACTTTACTGGCCTGCTACCAAGTTTTCTAGATCATCTTTCTGGCTACTCTCATTGCTCAGTCAGTATCTTGTGCATCAAATCACTTGTGCATCCAGATCTAGGTCTTTTTAGAGTGAAGAAGAGTGGCCATCTAAAAAGTGTGTTTGCCAACTTTTAGGATGTCATTTGGTTGAACTCCCTGTGAGAATCATTTGGAGAAATTGAATGCTCATGAATGGACTGAAAACGTACTCTGTGTCAATTCTTCAGCTAAGAGATGGTTAGTGTTTATTGCAATACACCGTTTTTTGTTTTGAGGTTAACTTCCTAAACAGAGCAGATTGCTTGTATTTAACTAGATAAACTAAAATTACCTGTCACAGAGACATATTTTAATGCTGACATTGTTACATGTAGCTGTATAGGTTTGAGGCAGTTTAAAGAGGTGGGCACTCTGAAAGGAGTAATCTCCTCCTTGATTCCAACCAATCCCTTTCCACAGATAATGAACGAGATATGAGTAGATATAAGTGAAAAAACAACAATTTACTAACAGACGAAGTGGCAGCAGGCAAGAAAAAGAAAAGGTAACAGTAAATAACTGCTAGATACCAAACAGCTGAAAACTCATGTTGTGCCACAGGAACAAAGAGACCCAAAATGCCAGAAATACCCTTCCTGAGGTGGTGTCCAGCAGGGACGGTCTTGGGCTTATAGGACAAAGGGACAAGATGGCAGGAGATCCCTCCTGGGAAGGCAGGACCTTCACAGAGCAGTTCCAGCAGCAGATGAAGACCTGATGCTCATCCAGGGTTGGCACCTTCCCCACAGCAAGGCCCAGCAGAGTGGGCATGGCAGGCAGAGGAGCTGGGCTGGGGCCACTCAGTGTTTTCTCTGCCTGGCCAGGCATTGCTGATGAGCTACTGGCAACTTGTGCCGGAGCAGGGCTGCTGTGCTCCTGTTGGCTCCATGCCTCTACTGTGGACAGGCACCTGCAGAATCTGCCCTAAGGGAGCTCAAAACCCCTACTGCAGTCTCTCTGAGCCGAGGAAAAAAAGAAAAATGAGAAGAGAACTCAAAATGGTGAAGATCTCTGCTTAAGCAAAGACCAAACAGCCGGTGAAGCGAATACTCTGCGGCAAAAAAAACAGAAAACTACCTGTGAGAGATGATTTTGAAAGCACTTGCAACAGCACCTCCCTGCCAAGGTTCTCATTTTTAGGGTCTTAAAGATACAGTAGTAATTTTTGGGCACAGATAAAAATGGAATACAATAACATCAGGGATTACTCCAGGACAACTGGACTGCAGTTAGATTCCCCATTCTTAACCCTGCTACAAACTAAGCAAACCTACTTCTAGTATCTGTTCTGGTGCATCCAAGTGATAGCCATTCAGATCAGCTTCCCTCAGTTTCTGAATATCTATTCTGTACTTGGGCTATGCAGGACTGGATGCAGTGTCTCAGATGAAGACTTATGGGTGCTGAACAGAGGAGAATCACTGCACTGTGGCTGATGGCTGTGTTTTTGCTAGTGGTGGTAAATGTTCTCTTCTTCTTACAATGGGATATGTTTTAAGATAAAAATCTCTTGTCTTTCACATATAAATATTGAAGGGTGTATTTCAAAAAACAAAATTTTAGTTCCCACAAGAAAAAAGAAATGGAAAGTCTTTCTGGATCTTCAGTATTCTGGATCTTCATTCATTGTTGTATCAAGAATAGCTGTTGAATGGCTTGCAGTTTTTGAGCCCCCCTTGTGTTTATTTTCACGTTGCAGTATTTTTAATACACAGAAAATATGAACAATGACTGGACATTTTAGTTCAAATATGAAAACTCAACTCGAATATTTATCAAAGTTCTTGCTGATAAAGGCATGCAGTTTATTCAGTTGGCCCTTTCTCTTGTAATGTCAGGCTGTGTTACCGCATTCTAGAATTGCATATCTCTGGAGGCTTGAGCTTTAGCAAAACCAATGCCTCAAAACCCCAAGTACAATTTGAAAGGTGGATTTCCAACTGGCAATATAACTGTTGGATTTATGTGTTCCTTAGACAGCCTCTGATTCCACAGTGCCATTGCCTCACCATAGAGTTCTGCGTAGTTTATGGTTGCAAATCAGTCAGCCTGTTTATCTCCAAGATAAACAAATAGCATAAATTCTCTTACAGAATACTGTTGTAATCCTTTTAATATAATGCTCCCAAGAATATTGAACTACTTGTTCTCATTCAAATAGCTGGTTTCTAGTTTGGGCAGTTCATTCTTCTGTACAGTGTTTTTGAATTATTTTCTTCAAAGATACAAAATGTTTCTCATTCTTGGAATACAGTGGTGTCTCCCTTTAGTGTGTGTTCAACTGTTCATTCTGTCACACCAGAGAGTGCAGATACTCTTTAATATGCTCTTTTATAAAGACTGCTGTCACCCTGAGACTTCAGCCTAGTAACTGACTAGAATAATCAGGCTGTCTTTCTGATTCACCAGTTCAATGTCATGCATTTGTTCTTATAGTGAATTTTTCTGTTGGTCAGTGACCAGTTTTACACCTTGATTGCAACTAGACATTGTCTTGGTACTAACAGCTACCTCAAAGGAGGTTGTAGAAAGATCAACCTGTTCTCCAGGCAACTAGCAACAGGACAAGAGGAAATGGCCTGCAGCTGCTCCAGGGGAGGTTCATGTTGGACATCACAAAGAATTTCTTCCTGGAAAGAGTTGTTAAACATTGGAATGGACTGCCCATGAAGGTGGTAGAGTCATCATCCCTCGAAGTGTTCAAAAAATGACTGGATGTGGCATTTAGAGCTATGGTTTTGTTGGAGTGGTGGTGTTTGGTCCAAGGTTGCCCTTGATAATCTTGAGGATCTTTTCCAACCTTAATGATCTATGATTCTAAGAAAATAGTATTTGCAAACTGACTTGTAACATTTTACTATTCCATTTTTGCCTTTGAAGAACACGTTAAAAAGGTAGAAATCTGAAAGATACTAAGTTTAGTTCAAATACTCGTTTTGTGTCTATCTTTGTGAAAAGATTACATCACATACACTTTTTATTCCTTGCTTTACCATTTTAGTTTTGCATGCAATGGTGTCTTGAAAGAGAAAAATGTAATTAATTGGAGGCTAAATGGATTCCTTTTGAGAGAGAAGCTTAAGAAGTGTCTTGGTTTTGATAATTACTGAAGCCAGCCTGATTGTATTCCAGCAATCTGTAAAATAATCCAGATCTAGTACTATGTTCCTTCATATTGCTCACTGTCTTTTAAAGCAACCTGTATGAACTGCAATTCAATAGCACACAAAATTGAAGAAAATAAAAAGGGATTTAATAACCTCTTTCAGATTGCTTATGTTAGCCAAAAATTGTTTTTTTCTTTCCTGAGAGGATATTACTTATACACTTATGTTCATAGTCTGTCTTTGAAGGAAACTGTGTGTGAAAGATCTGATTTCATCTTCGATGTGTGTGAAAACACTTACACAGAACTTGTGCTTTCTGTCCTTAGCACTTTGTCCAGTTTTCAGTAAGCAGTGAGAATTCACACCGCTCCACTTCAGCAAGCTCTAAGTAACTTGTCAGCAAAAGTAATAAAGCAAGAGCACTGAAATCCATTGTCTGAAATCCAAAATAGCTGATTTTATGTTGTTAGAATATGTGTAACCTTCAGTGAAGAATGAGAAAGAGAAGTTGTTGCTTGATTGCTTCACAGTAAGTGGTTTTTTCCACATTCCTCTTAATTTTGTGGAGTCGTAATGAGAAAAGACCACATACTCTTTTTCTAATCCTTGTAAAAAGGAGAAGCTTTTTTTGTCTAATTTGAGAAACTTTGGTTATAATGACCTCTTTCAGTTTTGCACAGTGCCATGTTGCCTGAGAAATGTTGGGTTTTACCATCAGGCCAGTGATGCAATGTAATTTTGTTCACAGTCTGACATCAGTGTGTCCTTGATCCAAACAGGTAAACCTGGTTCAAGGCTTTGCTGGGTTGCTTTTGTAAAGGAAGAGATACCACCACATATTTGTAAATTGTGAGCATTGTAGCAAAAGCTCTAGATACATTACAACCCTTAGAATATGGTAAAAATAGTCAGTGATTAGGTGACTTCCTAATAAAAATAAATAAATTTTTTTAAAGGATAAACATTATTTTACAAATAACCTTATTCCCTAAGAGTTTTGTCTTTGATTCTGCTGAGGACTAGACAGTTAACATCCCTCATTCCTGCATGGCTTTCCTGTCTTTCAGCAGCTGAGATTTGTGTGCAAACCCCCAGTTGCTAGCTGCTGGAAGGATTTGCTCACTGGACATCAGGAACATACTTGCTGACAGCACTGATATGCCTTTAGCACAGAAAAAAAAAAGCCTCAAACATTGTATCTTTGCTCATCTGCCTAACAAAATCCAAATTGGTGATACTCCGAGTGACCCATTTCAGACAAAAAGAACTAATTTACAAATTGTCTAATCTTGACATTTTGTAAATATTTAAGCAGATTTTTCAAAGGGTGTTTTCCCTTCAGTTACATTGATTTCATATGTATCTGAGCTTCCTTAGATCTTTCCTCTCACTGTTGACATCTTTTATCCAGCCTCTTTTCTTGTGCCTCAGTATTAACAATAGATACTTTCAGGTATTTCAGTTATGAAGAAAGAATGGCTTTTTGTGGTAAAAAAATGCAGCACTGCAGTATCTTATTGAACCAGGAAGGCTCAGAAGCTAATAATTATAAAAGATGCCAGCTTCCTCCATTCTTAAATGGAGGAATAAATCCTTCTTAAACTGTTACTCATCTGCATGACTACACCACACTTCATTTCTGTTGGATCTGTAGCTTTAGATGTGGATGCAGGTGAGAACAACCCAGGTTTCTTCTTTGGACAAAGGAGGTTTTATCTGGTTTTCAGATGAGAACAGAGGCATGCCTTCCTGAGTGGTTTGGATCACAATTTGAGCTTCCTCTTAAGTCCAGCTTCAGACCCAACATTAGGTGTGTAACTGGTCTGAACAGAAAGGATTCATAACTCCAGGTTAATTACATCAGCTGCAGTCAAGCTGTGTGAGGAGCTCTTTGAAACACTCTATGCATGGCATTGAGCTACTCTTCTTGCTGTAGGAGATTTTGACCATTGTATATTTAGATGCCACTCATCTCAGTCTGCCTTTGGTGCTGTAAGCTGAGCTTCACTGTTCCAAGACACTTACCCAAGGTACAATGTTTGCTTGTTAAGCTCATAATCTTTAATTTTGGATGCCAATACTAGGCTAATGTTGCACTCAGTATTTATATGCAGTTCTGTTAGTTTCCTAGAATTTGATTTTTTTTCTGATTGCAGTAATGAAAATATTTCACAACTACATGTGACATCTTTTTGGATGTGTAGTTTGTAAAAGATAATGTGCCTGTAATCAAATCTGGTAAACATGTGAGGTCAGAAAAACTTGAAAACATTTTTGGTGCCAGAATGCTTATGCTGGCTTATGCTTAGTTTTTCCGTTTCTTCAGCAGAGGTTATCTGTGAACACAATAATAACAAGAAAAATGAATTTCTTATCATTTGAGGTGAATGTGAGACTGTTGTGTCAGTTTTGATGTGAGCTATCTTTAGAATGCAAATGGGATCTCACTGGTCTTCATGGTTTTGAAGACTTATATGCTAGCCCCAACGGAAATAAAAAAACACAGAGTCACAACTCCCTAGTTTTCCTTACAGTGTTCCTAAACTTAATTTTTAAATTATCATAAGTTCTGTGCCAAATGAGGTGTACCAAAATGTGAAAGATAAGAATTTAATTTCTTCTGAGGAGTAAAATCAATCATCACAGTGTAGTTCTGAGTAAAGAAGAAAGTTGTATGTTGATAGTTATAGACAGTACATTGTATAAGCAGTATGCAACAATTAGAGTGTATGTGATTTCCTCCAAACTCTGTTTTTCAAACTTGATGCAATAAAATTCCATAGGAAGAAAGTGTATTTTTTGTTCAATTTTTAGTAAGATTGCTTTTTCAGAGAGCTTTCAAGAGTATTTGGAGTACAGCAGAATTTTCAAAATTAGGTGAGAGTTGAAACAGAAAATTGTAATTAGGACCTTTGTTCCTCATGTTAATCTGTGATAGTCTTAGTAATTGTGGCAGCCTATCAGTGAAAGAAACTAACAATTTTTATGCACATGTTTTCTTGGATATATGTATTTGGAAATTATGTGTGCATGTTTTGCTGTTGAATCCTCAAAATGCAACATTTTGGGTGCTTCATTCTGTTTGTGACTGAATCCATGCGGAATCTAGTGAGGAATCCATCAGGAACTTGTTCTGTGTGTATAGTTGTCTTCAAAGAAGGAAAGGGCATGTGAAAGTAAATACAAAATACAGAACTGATATAAAGCAAGTCAGCCTTTCAACAGGTGCTCTATGAGCTATTTTCTGTACATGCAACATACAGGGAAGTATAAATATAAAGGACATGCTTTTAAATATATCTTGTCATAGGTATGCACTGATATGCATTTACCACCCATTTCTCCAAAAAACATGTTTTTTCACTGATGTTTTTCTAAAAGTGTATTTAACATAAATTTTGCACAGAAGTGACCACCCTCATCTCTAGATTTCTGATTCTGAGAAGTTTTCCATGCAAAAGTGTCATTAAAAGGCCAACAAATCTAATGAGGGTATTTATAGGAATGTAAATTCCTAGGAATCCTTTGCCTGGATACAGCTACTGGAAAAAAATGCTTTTCTATCTCTTTTTTCTTTAGCAAGATGGTATATCCTCTGACAGGTGTACTGAGGTGAAAACTATAGTTTTGGAGGTTTTTTTCCAGATAGTTATCTCAGTTTTAAAAGGATTTTTCTTACGTGCTCTGAAGAAAGGAATCTGTCTGCCTGTAATGCTCTGTGATTTCCCTTGCCTATGTGGTCTTTTTAGTAGTTGTGTCCCATTTCTTGTCTGTAGTTTTGCACCCGTTCATCCAGCCAGTAATGGATATTTTTGTGAGGCTAGAGGGGAACAGGAGGAATAAAAATGATAATGTTGACAGTTCTTACTGCAGTTTGGGAGTATGTCAGGTCTTCTGTAGGTCTCCAAATGCCAACAGAGTATGTTGCCTTACTACCAGACTGGGCAATAAATTTATTCTCACCACTTTCTGTGAATACATGCTTAAATGATCCTAAATCTGCTGGAGTGAGATTAAGGATTATCTTTATGTATTTCCATCACTTCCAGTAACACATTGCCTAGATTTCAGGAATCAACACAGAACTTTGGTTAGGGAGCTTACAAATAGATCGCAGGGGGAGGGACGGACATCTTTAGTGTGATGCAGATTTTGATCTCTCTAAATCCACAGGGAATTTGAAAATCTTAAGCTTAAATGAAAAAGAAATGCAACTTTGAAAGGTAGAATGCAAAATGTTTACAAACTAAATGATATTATGTTGGTCAGGAAAACAGGGGATTAGTATGTTACATTTTATAACAGTTGCACACTGCAACTTGAAATGCATGTAATTCACTCATAAGACACAATTTTTTTTCTCTACAAAAATAATTATTTGGTATTGCAAATGGAAATAAGCTTGGGAAAAGAATGAAGTTTGAAGGTCATATTTTTTGATGTGAAAAAAGTTTAATTAGGAACATACTAGTCTGTAAAACTCCCCTTTTTTTTGCTGAATCCCTGAGCTGAATTACCTCCATCTACAGCTGTGAAGAATATGAAGAAGTTTTAATTACTTTCTCTTATGTGCAAAGATTTAAAGAACAGGTGTGCTTCTAAGAGATGCTGGACTGTTTTAATGCATATGCTCTTCTTAAAATTCATCTTCCTGATCAAGCAGCTCAAACTTTTTGATAAATTCTATGAGATACAAACAGAAAAAGGGTTGTAAATTTTAAGTGTCTGAGTGAACACATAGTTTTTCAGGGTCCAAGCAAGTTTAAAGGAAGTCTGAATTAATGTAGCACAGAAATGGATAGGTCCAGAGGGAAATGGAGGCTACTAAGAATCAACTGGGGTCTGTTTAGAAAGGCATCTTCATTTGTCCATAAACTGATTAGCTTAGTTATCCATATAGTTCCATCATATCTGAGATTTGAAGGCTATCTAATAGGAATAAATTGAAGAATAGATAGAAAATGTGAAAATATTCTTCTCTCAAACCTAATGGAGTTGTGGTTCAAGATAGTGTTAAAGGTTATGTTAGAATATGAAGACTGTGACATGTGTTGCTTCACTTAATTACTATTAACAACCTTTGCTGAATATACTTTAATTTTACATGTACTCAGTCACAGAACATTATCATTATCAGTAGACATTTTGTTATATAAATCAGCCTGTCCCTCCATCTGTTTGCTTGAGAATACTTGCCATTTATTTTTCAACATCATTAAAGCAATTACAGGTTTGCAGTTAAGAATAGTAGTATCAGTTTTTCATATTCAAGTTAGCTTTAAAACTGGAAGTTTGCCTTTCATTTATAACTTCTAGTGCATTGCTCTATGCTTACACATGGGTTTGGGGAGTTAAATGTGTTGAATAGCTGTGTAGTATGTAAAGCTGCAAAACTTTGTCATTGGTAATAAGGATTTTTGCAGTAGTATATTAAAATAGGAATATCAAGAGCATTTGTATTAAAAACAAACCAACAAACCACTACAAACAAATAAGCATCTGCACCATAAAGCAAAGCAAACCAAAACCAACCCCAAAAGCTAAACCCAATCCTTTGAATACAACCAGAAATGTGCCTCTGCTTCGTGAAGTATTTTAAGGAGGCATTTTTTGCATGGTTTCCACAGAAACGTTTTGCAGCAAGAAGGTATTAATGTTTAAAATAGTTAGCCAAGATAATGGGAAATTGGAGACTCTTACACATCTGTATATTTGTATCTTCATTTTATGCTGATGGTCATGTTCAACTAAAAATTTTCCTGTTTGTTGGTGCTTGTAAGCTAAGTGTGTATTAAATGATTGTGGTTATTTTGTAGAATTGCCCATACATTCAGAACAGCTGTTTTGGACAGGATAGCTTATTAATATTGACTGGGAATAAAAAGATTTTATCTTCCTTTTCCTCTCCTTTCTCTCTCCTCTTCCCTGCCCCTCTTCCACTCCCCAAAGGAAATGTGGTTTTAGGGGCTGATGAAGATGTTATGTTTTTTCAAATAATACCAGACAGTAAGTGAGAAGATAGTTAAGGGGAGAAAACAGCCCTAATCAGCTAAACTTCTCAGAATTTCACAGCTCTCGGGAGTCTGTAAGTTGTAAATTGATACAACCCCAGGGTGAGAGAAGGGGTGGAATGAAATCAGATTTAATCTAAATGTATGAAGGCAAAATGGCACTAAAATCTAATTTTAACAGTTAAAATACATTCGCTTTATTTTAACACTTAAAATACATGGCCAAATATGTTAAACCACGCATTTCAGAGAGCTTATTACCATATTCCTTGCAATGGATTCAGAGATTTGTCTTGGTGGTGCCTGCAATTCACACAGATTTTTCCAGTAGTAAATGCAATGCTTCGTCATATTTTATGGTAGATGAACACATTGAACTTAACAGCAACTTTATTTAGCTAAGATACTGCACATACTCTTTAGCTATGCTCATTGAGCATATCACTCCAGTGCAGTCCCTGCCACCCTTCATGGGTATTGTATCAGACAAAAAGCCTGTCTCCATGTTTTCAAAGCAGCCCAAAGAATGAATGTTTGGTACTTCAGAGATTTCTTTGTCTTCATAAGAATAGCGTCTTCAGCTATGTCTCTCAGATGCTATGAAACTGTCACCCTCAGG
Organism: Climacteris rufus; assembly: GCA_013398175.1. Lineage (NCBI taxonomy): Eukaryota > Metazoa > Chordata > Aves > Passeriformes > Climacteridae > Climacteris > Climacteris rufus. The sequence continues at coordinate 351,138 of VZRZ01001926.1, read as the reverse complement.
GCTAAAACTCTTAAAAGCAGGAGCTAGGACTTAACACTGGTACAGTGACAAAATTCGGTATGTAATCAGAAAAATTATTGGAGTAACAAAGTGTGACCATGGAATTAAAATCACTTTCGTTTTCTGGTTGGTCAATTTAGTTTTCTTTCACATGAAGATGAGAACAGCAAAGAGAAAATGAGATGCCAGAAATGAGGGAAAGAGTAGTGTGGAGGTTAGGGATGGGAAGAAATTTATAAGTAAAAGAGAATGATACATTTGATTAAAAGAAGAAAGAAGTTAGACATCCAACAAATTGGTGTTTTCTTATTCATGTCTGGGAAACACATACTAGATCAGAGGCACATCTGAAAATCTGTATTTGCAGATAAAAGAAGTCAACTTAGCTGCATTTTTCACAAGTAGGTTAAGGCTCTGTCTGCACACCGTGACATTTAATTAAGTAAGCTGAAAGTGATTTTTTTCATCCTTTGTTTTAGTTATGGTTGAATTATTATTGGGGTTTGTAATTTCATATGCTTATCTGCGTAAAATTCCATTAAGTGTGTTAGGAATTTGCCTGCTCTGGGGGCTTTAGCAATATTCTATCTGTACAGTAATTTTAAAGACAGTTTTACTGAGTAATTGAAGAACTGAATGGTAACCTAGTTCTGTGGCACATAGTTTTAATTACACTTGTTTATGTTCACACAGAATAAGGCAAGTAAGTGAATAATGGTTATCTCAGCTGAAAATGGGAAGCCATCAGCCACCGGAGAAGTAGGGGGTTTTGACAGGTTTTTTCTGGTTAGTTATGATAGTTTTTGTAGTCTGTATAGGAACTCCTGACCACATAATAATGATAATTTGTTGCCTTCCTAAGGAACCCATGCTAGTGAGAAATTTAATATAGTAAAGATAACGTTTTTTACTGGTGCCATACTTCAGCATCTTTTGTGACACTGCTCTCTGTGGAAGTGGTGTAGTAGATGTACCAGGTTTTTACTCGTATAAACTAATGAATTTTTGTAGATTATTAAGTGCAAATAAACAACATATTTCATACAAGACTGATACACCTCTCTCCTGTTGATACTCCTACTCCCATCCCAGATCAGAAACATAGCCTAGCATGGCATGCTTTCTTTTAGATCTCCAGAGACATTTACCTGTGTCGTGGTTTGAGGCTGGCCAAACACCAGGCCCCCACGAACAGCCACTCACACCCCCCTGCAGCGGGACAGAGGAGGGAAAATTTTAATGAAGTATTCACAGAGTTTGAGATAAGGACCAAGAGAAAGATTCTAATTAACTACCATTCAGGCAAACCAGGCTCAACTTAAAGAGCTTAAGTGAATTTATTGTAATGAAATCAGAGGAGGATACTGAGAAACAAAATAAGCCCTTAAAACACCTTATTTCCCCCCCACACCCCCCGCCTTCCCACTAATGGCACAGGGAGACAGGGTTGGGGTTTTTTTCTGGTCAGTTCATTACTCAAGACTTTTTCTGCTGCTTAGAGAGGAGGGACCCAGTTTTTCTTCCTGCAAGCACTGTGGCGTCAATCCCCTTTCCAAAACTTTTGTGACATGATGTGAATTTTTTCCCCCTGGCAAGCAGTTCTGCCCAATACTGCTGCCGCTGAAGTTTCTCCCGCATGAAGTGCAGTCCTTCCAAGGGCTGGTCCCACTCAGGGTTGGGGGTGGGGGGAGCAGCACCTCTTATCCACTGATGACTCCCACTGGACTCGGGAGCAAGGCCTCTGTATCCATTGTCCA
>VZRZ01001926.1:337023-349314 GCA_013398175.1 Climacteris rufus | reverse complement strand
AGAGGCTGTACAGGTGTCTTGGCCTCGATGTCCAAAGCACCTCCTCCCCCTCTTTCTTCTTCCATGCTGACCTTGAGGCCTTCATAGCTCTGTTTCTCTTACGTGTTCTCACTCCTCCTCTTCGTCTAGCTGCAATTACAACTGCACGTACTGACTTTGTTTTGATTTCTTCTTAAATATGTTGTCACAGAGGCATTACCTCCATCTCTAATTGGCCCAGCCATGGTCAGCAGCACGTCCTTCTTCAGAGCCATCAGGAATTGGCTCTGCTGGACGTCTGTGGAAGCTTCGAGCAGGTTTTCACAGGAGCCATCTTTGTGGCCCCTGCACTACCAAAAAAACAAGCCCTGGAAAACCGATACAACCTGTCACAATCCAACATAAATTTTGCCTTAGTTATCAGACTATGATTATTAGATAATAGTGGGGAGAGAGATCTCATCCTTCATGAAGCATAGTGATTTTTTTTTTAATATAAAGAGAATCTGAATTAAAAGGTCTGCACTTTTTTTTTCATTTGCATACACTATCTTTTAACTAACAGTAATTAATGTAGTTAGAAAATAAGAAAGATAAGCAGAGAGAGAGAGAGAGAAGTTGATTGTGCTTGCTGATCTGATGTAGTACCAGAAGATGCCTATCTCGAATGAGACGCTGAGATCAGAGAAATGAGATCTGGTCAGAAATGTTTCTCTGTTCCTCTCTGAAGGCATTGCAAAACTGTCATGTAAAAATCCAGCACTCCTGTGCCAGAAAACGATGCAAGAGTTGACCCTAACTATTTATTGTGACTGATAAACTTTTAAGATACATGATATTTCCTTTTGTTCTGAACCTCCTCTTTGCTGTTTTGCTTCCTTCCATTCAATCACCAAAATCCTTCTAGAAAGGCAAATGCCAAACAAACATCCCAGCTGAGATGGTAGTCCCTTTACTATTAGTGTCTTTCTTCTTTCCTCTATTCCCCTTTCTCCTTGTTTGCTTCCTTTTTTTGTTTCTTAGCTGTTAGAAAGCCTTTAAAAATGCTTTTACTTCCCTGTCATGGCATTATGCTCTTTGGAGGGAAGATCAGCTGGAGTCATGGCAAAGAGAACTGCTGTTCTGGTAGTTTTATTTTGTATTCACCATATGATTCACAGTATTGCATTGTTCCTTCCCAGAGGGAGAAGATTGGTCTCTCATGCAAATCACTGATTCTTTTCTAGGCTTTTGTAGCCATCCCAAAATTGTTGGAAAAGATCCTTCTTTCTGCAGGGCGAGAAGGAGGAATTGTACCAGACAGGCTGGCCCCAGTTATTTTATCTCTTTTCTGTGTCTCTTACAGCTCCTTTTGAGGAGCAGACACAAGGCAGTACCTATATTGTGTTCCCAGGGCCGCTGCTGGTCCTGTGCATTTGGTGCGCCAAATTCAGTGACATTATTTAGCATAACTTTAGACTTGCATTGGTATCTGTACACAGAATCTGGCCCATATCCTTCTTTGTATGCAAAAGTATCCTCGCATGTTTAAGCTGAGTTGATAAACAAGCATTTTCCTATTGACCCAAGTGGTACATGAAATTGATACCAAAGTAAAGTAGTGTGTGTACATTATTTCAGCTCTTAATATTTTGTGAATAGAGGTGTCCACAGATTCAGCTTTCATAGAGCCTTGTTTGTGTTCATGGAAGTGCAAGCTGTTGTCCTCAGGAATGCCTCCAAGCCTTGAAAAGTCTAAGAAAAGCAAAGAAAATGTGCAGAAATAGAAATTTACTTTTAAAGAAATAATGCCACAAAATGAAGTAGAAGGAATAAGGCTAGGAGCTCTCTGAATAGATCTGCATGGTGATTGAAGGTGGGAGACTGCAAGCAAATTAAGCAGGAGAGAAGTTTTAATTTAACCCCCATCTCCATAGATATGGGACAGGAGTGTGGAGGATTATTACCACCATCTGTTTTATCTACAGTAGTTTTCATCAGTTGTATTATTTTGTGGGTTTTTTTAGTGTTTAAACACTGCTTTTAAAGCTATTTTGTTAATTGTTAACTTGAGCTGAATCTGTGCATGGATGCCTATAGCAGTGTCAGCATGATAAAGATTGGAACTGTTAGATTAATTAATGGAAGTATTAGCTCTGTGCCAGTGCAGTACATTAATAGCTGTGTCAGTTCAATCAAACACACTACTAACTTTGGCACTGTAAATGGTATTTGCCAGATCTTAGGTGGACTGCTGAGAAAGATGAATGTAATCTTTCATTTTTCTCTGACTTAAGAATAAGGTAACTAAATCCTTTACATAGACTGTTTTATTACTGTTTTTCACAGGAGGAGAATAGATACACTGGTAGAGTTGAATTCTTCACTAAAATGAAATATACATGCATGAGGAACATTGTAGTGAATGGAAGGATACTAACCATTATCTTTCATGTACCTTAATTTCATATTCTGATTTATCGGAATTAATGCTGAAAAGAGTATGCTTATTGCTTAATTTTTAAATCTTTTTTTGTCTTCTTTACAGAATCTGAAGAAAGTGTTTGTAGAATTTAGCCATCAGGAGCTGTTTGAGTTCTACAACAAGGTCTGTAGATTTTACAGTACTATAGTTTCTTTGTAAACACCTTATGCTGCTCAGCAGGATGTGTTGCGTATATGAATTAAATCTAATAAAACTAGGAAAAAAGGAATCCAACTTCAATTACGGCTGTTGGATTTCTTTGATCACATAAAGCATTTTCAAGAAGAGCCAATGCATTCAGATTTGGAACAGGCAGGACTGGGGTCATTGCAAGCGTAGATCGGGAGGCAGTTAGATGGCAGTTAGATCGGAGGAGAAGCTGATGGTTAACAGTGGGGATCTCTCTGGAAACAGCATCTTTGTGTTACATTTTCAGTCAAGATGACAGGCTCGCAATGCAGTCAAAATTAAATTTATTATTTCTTTTCCTTGTTGTTATGTATTGGAAATTCACAGGAAAACATATGTGCATGTGAAAGAGGTAGTATATAGACAAATGTTTCTTTAAAATTTGAATATTTAAACTGCAGCAATTAATTGTAATAGCTTCGTGGAAAAACAAATATTCATGAGTACAGGATTTTTATATTGGTATGCAAATATATTTGATATGCATAGTTGATAATCTTGGATATTTCTGTTTGCATGTTTCTAAACATTTTAGTAGTTGAGGTTTTTTTCTCTCTTTTTGTTCCTTCAAATAGCTGGAAACTATACAAGCACAGCTGGATTCCCTTACGTGATAGTTTTGAAGATGTATTTCTCCATCACGCTCCTGCCACCTCATTATTTTGAATTGAAGATAGATTGCCAAGCTGTGTTTGCTGAAGGATTCAGTGGGTTGCTTTTTGTAAAATGCTATGTCTTATCTACTTTTTAGACCAGTACTGTTAGCCGAGAATCTTTGTCAAGAGTCTGAAGGTTCTAAGGGACTTTCTCTTGTTTGACGAGCAGTTGTGAAAGACATTTTTTGCTTGCTGTGGGGGAACACTCCACTGCCCACCCCTCACCCCCCCCAAAAAAAATGCTACCTTGCTTCAGAATTTTTTTTTCATCCTGTTATGTGTTACTTTATTCTGGGTGAAATTTGCATACTAGTGAGACACCAGGAAAAAAATCTATTTTTTAGGCATCAAAGAAATATAAAAGTTGTAAGAAAATACAGAGCTAATAAAATCTCTATCCTTTTTTAATGTTATTCACACAATTGATAATGCTCTTTGCAGATTTATCAAAATAAATTCAGAATTTGAAAATTAATTGGTTTATTATGAGGTTAGTCTAACTTGATTTCATGATCTTTGTTCTTTTTTAGTTTGGTGGGGGGTTTTCTTTGAAATAATCAACAGTATCTCTGATTTCAATGTTTATTCTTTGCACTGAAAATAAATATGGCTTCTTAGCATTGCATGCACACTAATGAATCTCAGTAGTATGGTGTATAACTGAGGGGAGAAATCTCAGAATATATAACAAATAATACTGAAATAATCTGACAGATTTCTGAAAGCTGTGTTGATCCTTTCTCATGCTGTTTTTACCACTGTTTTTACATTGAACAGGAAAGTTTAAAGTACAGTGATTAAAAGCCAGGTTAGTCATATTTTCACCCATTCATTTCAGATGATCCATGAGCAGCATGGGAAAGGTACAAGTTACCTTAGTTTTTGTTTGTTGCCATTTGTTGACAGGTAACTTCATTGCTGCACCTTGGTAATGGGCCCAGTATACAATTCGGAACTCTGGGTTTATAGAAGACGAGAGGAAATAAAAATCTTTGGCATTAGCTAGTAATTTTTCCTCCTTAAGGGATTCCTTGAACAAGACTTTTTTCTTTCTGATACCTATATCAGGGATGGTTAATATCCAACCAGACACTTTCCTTTTGCAATTTGTTTGTAGATGTAAGTACAACCAAAATGTGTGTCTTGAACAGCTGGTTCTTCTGAATAATTTAGATCCTTCTGTGCCAGATTTCTTGCTTTGTTGCTTTTGGAGGGTTGTTTTGTGCCTTTTTGTTGCTTTGTTAGGGATTATGCTGTCACCTCTAGAATGCTCTGAGGTTTGTACAGGTTGTGTAAGCTGCAAGTTAATAGATTCAGAAGATAAAAGCATTAACAGCCTATGCGTGAGTAAAGGACACCGAAGAGAAGAAAACACGCCATAGTTCTTCGTTCTTAACTGAAGTGCCAAATGATACTGTATCACTCTGGTACAGTAACACTGTTACGCTGACAGAAAGAAGAAATGAGTCACCATTGCACAGCAGAATATTACCCACTATAGCTTGAGCGGCTGGCTGCCAAAAATCACGTCTTGTCTTAAGTCCCTGGCAAACGTGCCACATCCTCTGGAGATATAATGCTCCCACTCACAGACATCACATCCTCAGTCTGGCTATTCAGCAGGAGCTTGCCAGCTTGCTCATCTCGTGCTGCACAGGCTGGTGGATGTCTGCAGACTGAACACATCCCCACCATTCCCTCTGCTTGCTGATATTACCAGTGCTTTGTAGTTAGTGCAACTGGGGAAATCCCCTTCTTCAGGACACAGAAGTCCTGGTTTCTCTGCTTATCATGTGGGACAGTATGTTTTGTGCTAGGACACTGCACTCTGAGTCTTTTCTCTGAGTTTCCAGAACTTACATTCTGGAAGTCAGGTCTGAAGTGAGTTCAGACTTTCCTGTGTGGATACAGGACATGCTAAGGCAGCTGTATGAGGGGTTTAAGTTATGTTTGTGAATGTAGAAAGTGATTGATGAATCCTGGAGAAGAAAGTGAAGTCTGGAAGTGAAGTCTGGACTAGTTTGAAGAGCAAAATGCATTGGACAAATCAACAGGCATGTCTGAAAAAAAGAAGGCAGAGTAGGAAGAAATGGGACACAGAAAAAGGAAAGGAGAGGATGAAGAAATGGATATTCCCAAGAATGGAATTTGGGAGTTTGCAAATATAAAGAAGAGAGGAGAAACAGTGGAAGAGATGACAAAAGTATGTATACAAAGAAAATATTAAGCAAAGGGGGAGAAAAACCTTACAGAAAAATGAGAAGAAAATTGCAGAAACAAAGTAAAACAGAATTAACTATGGAAACTAGACAGTTGTGTAACTGCCTCTAGTAGTGTCTAGTGTCTAATAAGTGTCACCCTTGGTGCAAAGTTGACCAGGATCAAAGCAAAGTGTGAGATAACAAAAAACAGGTTTTAAATCTAGTTTTAATAGCAAATATTTTTAAAGTTATAAAATGGTGTTAGGTAAAAAAGCCTTAGATTGCAATTATTCTGTAAAATTTATTTAGTGTTTATCCTTGTTTGCAGATGACTAAGAGATTTATGATTTCTTTATCAGTGGTTGCATTTTTTTTTTACTAACTTTATCAAATTCTTATTGTCAAAAGCCTCATGGTAAGAAGTACAGTTCTTATCTTTTGTCAGGGGTCACTGAGAAACAAACATTTAGTTTAAAAAGACTGTTCTGTATGTAATGAGTAGCTTTGGGGTTGTACATTGTTAGATAGCGAGGGCATGACCTGTACCATCTTAGAGAAGAGCATTGTCCCTTAAATTTAAGTGCTCCTTAGTAAGGAGATAAAATTGACTGAGAAAGAGCAGAACTATTTAAGGCTTTTTTTGCTAGGTTTTCCAGAAAAGAACACTTTTATTCTGGTTGCTTCTTTCTGGACCTGAGTGGACCTGAAGAAGGAATGTTTAGTCTTCCCCTTAGAGAAGCTGCCTCTGCTTAATTTGTATAAAGTCCTGGTGTCTCAGAAGTGTCAGGGAACAAGAGTTAACACAAGCACTGGCACAGACTGGGTGATGCCTGGGGAGATCTGCCCATAGCAGGGACTGGATCCAGTGCTGTGTCTTAGAGGTGGCAGAAAGAAAAACACTTCCTGAGAAGAAGGCGGCATGTCGACTACACAGAACTGAACACACCAGGTTAGTGTGGGAGCCTAGACGGGTGTATACATTCTGAAGATGTTCAAGCTTTGGTTATGCATTCTGGTAAAACACAGGTAGAAGAGTGAGTCTTGTGGGTAATTTGGAGATTTTACTGTAGAAAATGAAAAAGATACATCACAGCCTCTTTTCAGTTCAGGATCCTAGCAAAATACTGTTCTGTAATATCTCTTGGACATGATTCATATTTGAAATTATCAAGGTTTCACAGTGTTGAAGGAAGGTATTTGCAGAGATTTATTGAACTCTGAAACTGGAAATTGGAATGAGTAAGAATTACTAAATCCTTCAGATCTTTCAGTGCATTTTAAAAACATTTGATTCATCTTTGTTCAGAGATTAAAGAGTATTTTTGGTGACTGTACTTCTTTCCAAACTATAATGTCAAAATCTGCCTCAAATGGACTACTGGCAAAAGGAGGAAATCTTTTGGTTTGGGTGTAACAAGAATCACTATTGTTTTGAAACGAAGACTTGGAGTTCTGGGCCTAAGGAAAGCCAGTGTGAGAACTGTCTCGAAAATACCGAATTACTAGTGAACAGCAACCGCTTGTACATCACTGAGCAAAAGCAACACTAACAGTACATTAGTGCTTGTTGGATACAAATGCATTAAATTTTTTCCCCAGTTTAGACTTGGATATATAATTTCCATTTCTCAACCAAATATGGAATGTGTGTAAATTTTTGCCTTTTTTTTTTTTAATAAACAGTTTAATAGACAAATATGCCTTTGCGCTCTCACATTTTGACTAACTAACAAACATATTTTGGCTCTCCAAAGGAGGCTTTCAAATTCTCCTTTGATTCCTTGGTTTGCTGACACATAAATTTTGAGTAATGATCTGCAGCTTCATTTGCTACAGTCTTATTTTAAGGACTCTGCAGTCTTGTTCTTTCAAAGCATAAAGAATTTACTGTCATGCGAATTTTTACATTGGTTAAAGGAAGAAAAGTGGTTATTATTATAAAATGGTATAAGCTGCCCTTCACACTTGTTCATATTCTCATATTCTCTGGTTTCCAACAGCATCAGTAGCATTTCATTGCTTGGCTGTATTGGCATATCATATCTTCAAAGATTATGAATTCTCTCACATTATGGTAAAATAATGACAGAACTTAGTAATGCCTGCTGACCAGTGGATATGTACCATACTATTTTGTGACCCTTTTATAGCTTATTTGACCAATGAAAATGAACAATGTTTTGAACCACTGTGTGAATGAAAGGTCCTTTTCTATGGAGCAGATAAACTGGCCTGAGTAACAGTGAGTTCATACAGGTGGATGAACCACCAGTGCTGCTGTCTGATATGCTGTTGATGGTGTCTCATTAAGATAAACCAATAAGATGCTTTTATCTGCAATTGCATAAATTAATTTCTGAATTCCACAGAAATTAATCAGCTTTGTTGGATCTTCTCTTGACTTTCATAATTGTTGATCAGACCAAATTATACACTGCGATTTTAATGGAAAGAAAATATTTAGATGATCTCTTCATTCCTTCATTATTTTGTTTCGCAGGAGATAAAAACTACTGGTCTGTTACAAATCAGATAGTGTTCATCTGTGTTCAGCTATGTATCCAGGAAGCATTTGTCTCTCTCACTGACAAGATTATTTTTTTCTCTATTGAGATCAAAATACTTTTCATGGGTATCCAATGTTTACTTTGATTATTAAAATTATAGGAAGGCATTTTGAGTTCTACACATGCTGGAAGTGTAACTGTCTTGACTGGCTGTTCTAATAAGATAATCTCATTTTTAGAGCACTTTTAGCTTCTTGTCATGTGTTAAACATTAATTGTCCCTTTATGGTAATAGAAAACATACATTCAAGAAAATGTGAATAAATGTAATATCTGTCTCTGAGATGGCTGTGCAGATCCACTTCTGTGGAGTACTAGTTATGGGATTGGACACACTGAAGCAGCGGATCATCTCTTTTGGAATTCACCCTCTGGTCACTGAGGACAAGGGAGCGGAGGAGGAAGCAGCACTCCCTGGTCAGTGCTAACAAGATTCCTTGCATCTGCACAGTGTTGGGTCATCCCATGAGGGTTAATATGAAGAGCTCTACGTATGGGTGAGCTGACTTTATTTGGTTTAATTCCTATCCACAGTTTCAGTAGGTAGGGCAGCTTTAATCAATTGCATTTCATGGACAGCATTCCATTAGACACTTGTTTGTTTTTCTGCTTCCTGGGTTAGGAAATGCTGCTTTGTTTAAAAACAAAAAAAAAGAAGAAATCAGTTTGATTTAAAAAATTATGCCACTAATGTATTTAGTAAGCATTTTAAATAAGGTTTGCATTCTTGTGTTTGTTTCTACTTTCAGAGTGTTTTTCATAGGCAATATCCTTGTCAGCAGCACAGAATGAATCTCAGTGAAGTTAGTGAAGCCCTGGGGACTGAGGAAAGGACCGTGTCTCCTGTTCCATGCACTCCTCCCTGTTTAGCACTGGGATGTAGCTTAGACCATGAGCCTTTGTTTTCACCTCAGACTGCCAGTTGTTTGAGCTCTACCTCTTTCCTGGGTGACAGTGCATCAGGAAAAGGTCACAGAAGCTGACTGCATTGGAAAAAACAAAACCCAGACTAAATTTGTTAGCTTAACTCTTCAGTCTGAGAATGAGAATATTTCCTTCATGCAAGCTGCAGTTCTGCCCAGATCTCCTCAATGTAAGGAATAAGGTCAGAGGAATAGCACTTTGCATGTTAGATGAATCCCTGATACTTCTGTCAGGAGCTATGCCTTGTAATGGTGGGTCTCTTCTATCTTCTGCTCTTCTAATTCCTAACGAATTCCTGGCACTTCCAGGTCATGCACAGCCTGAAGATAGGCACCACAGACCAAGAATAAAAAAGGACCTTTCTCTTCTGCTTTATCTCTACTCCCAAATGGATCCCTTCTCCTCTCTCTGGCCAGTGTTCAGTACAGTCCCAGGTAGGGTAAAGCTTTTGTTGACGTTTTCTTATCACCCCGAGTTTGAAACTCACTTTGAGAAAGGTCCAGAAAAGACCTGTATGAGAAGAGAAGTTAAACAATACTGGCCTTTCAGGATATTCTCTTTCAGGGGAGTTACTCACCGTTTGGCCATTTCTGGAGCAAACTCTGAGTTCAGCCAGTCAACGATGCAATTTATTTTTTGCAGCCAAACTGCCTACATTAATTAAATTATCCTTGTTTACCTACATCATCCTTATGGATTGCAGAAAGCCAAAATATCTTTGGAATCTGATTTAGGGCAACAGAAATGAAGTACAACAGATAAATGTAGAACAAACCAAGCCTGTAAGTGTCTACTGATACCTTCAGAGCTGTGTTCACTCCCTGTCTCTGACAGGATGAAGGGCAGTGGTCCCAGTTTCTTAGGTAATCTCATACTGAAACATAATCTTATTTAAAGAAAGCCCTAATTAAAAAAAGATATAAAGAGCCAAAAAGGAAACAAATAAGCAAAGCAGAGTCTCCTTTAAGCAAGAGAGCATGGTATATCACTGAGGATGCTTGAAGTGAGAAGGAGTTTTCTAATTTCTTACTTGGGGCAGCACAGACTGTGTGTAATCCTCATTGCAATATCCAGTAAGTGACTGTGAGTCCTTTTAATGTCCTCCTGCAACTGAACTGCATGTCTCCATATCCTGTCAGATGTCACCCCTACATCTACCCATGAAAACCTGTTTGTCAGCCTACTGATTGATTCCTTTGGGTTTGTAGTCAGAAGGGGTATCTGGAAGCCCTTCTGTATGTCAGGACAGAGCATACAAGGTCCTGAATGACTGCAAGCAGTGTTGGGCAGTGCTGCTCTTACCTGCTTCTTCAAATAGCACCCAAATGGGAATGTAAAGCATCTCAAGTAATTTTAGTGTCTTTCTGTCTGAACAGGCTGTGTTTGTTAGGGTTGCTAGACCAGGCTTCGGGTGGGTGAGTGTCTCTTTCTCAGCACTGAAGTTGGTAAGTTTTAAGATTCATCTTCTTTCTGAGAATAGAGAAGTTTAAAATTAATATTTAGTTGAAATACTCAATATAAAAGAGAAGCCAAAGGTGGAGCTTATTCTGGTGCCTAGAGCAAAGTTCATGTTTTAACTACTATGTTAGATGAATAAAATCTACCCTTGAGTTCCTTCCACACGGGCCTGGATATGAATGTGTAAAAGTATCTGAGCAAGAGGTTGTATCCCGGTGGTATAATGATTTCAGCATGTCGGAAGAAAGGAAATCTCCTGTTAATCAACCTTATTCCACTGTGCAAGGCCGTAAAGCATGAACTTGGTACCTCATTCTGCATTTCATAGCCCTGCCTAAATCAAACCCAGGCTGTAGACATGACTGTACTTCTTATTTTCTGGAGTAGCCCTGTTGTCATAACTATCTTCAGTCAAGTGGTTTCAGTGTTTCGAATCAGATAGTGCCTTCAGCTGCTGTGTTAGCCCACTTCTGCATCCAAGTCATTCGTCCTTGAAAATTCAGCCTTTGAGAGCTCTGTCAACCTCCAGATAAAGCAACCGTATCTCTTGTTTGAAGAGATAGAAGAGATAGAAGAGATCTTCATATCACTTGTATGAAGATCTCCTCTGTCTCTTGATTGTCAATATGTATGTGTGTGTGTGTGTATATATATATATATATACACCTATATATATATAGGTATATATATATCTTTAATGAATACTTAATACTGACTTTGATTAAAAGCATTTTATGATTTTCTTTGGTTTGTCAGAATCTTTCTGATGACTTGGTGAACTATAGATGTGATGCTATAGATTTCTTTGCATAATCTCTTCTCCTAATTTCTCCCTTTCTCCTTATATTTCTTCCATATTTGAAAGCTGATCCTTTACCCAGTCTGGGAATACAGTGCTGCAGTAATCCCCTGGTATGAAGATAAGGATGAGGAGAAGAGGAAAACACAACAGCATCAATCTGAAACAAGACTTTGTCTTCAAGGAAGAGCCTGCTTGGAGGGGAAAAAAAAAAAAAAAAAAGAGAAATTGATTGTCAAAGATTTAGATTAGCTGATTTGAAATGGAATGGCTATCCGTGCCTCTCCCCAGGTGCAAGTTACCTGAAATCCTGCTCATAGTAACATCCTGCTCCTGGATCATAGTAACAGCACATTATCTGAAAAATGCAGATATCTATCCCTAGTCTATGATCTTTAATCCATCAGATTTCATGAACATGATCTCTGAGGACAGTTATAAGGCCCAGTAATAAAAATGATGCATCCCACTAAATCATAAACTGGAGTTCTGGTTCTCCCTTGGATTTTCTGAAAACCTTCCTCCAAATTCACCAGTTTAATCTTTGACTGCTTTGATGATGGATTCTGTCTTTTACTGTTTTTACCTTAGCTCACTGTGCTGACTGGTTTTCCTTACAATTTGCCCTACACTCTTCAAGTTGAAATTAATGTTTTGCCATGTTCTCTCCCTATTTGCAACGTATGTACTCTGTCCACTTTTTTAAAGGGTCAGGAGTTGCCATTTTTCTGTCAAGAGTTCTCTGTTGGTGTGCACTTTTCAAGGACTTGGTACAAATCCTAAAGTCAGTAAAAAATCATTCACAAATGGATTATGCTGTGCAAAATTGCACTATTCATCACAGTGACACCCAAGGTCACTGATGGTGATATGGGAAAGGGGTGAAATAAACCAGCTAAACAACAGAGATCGAAAACAGGGAGATACAGAAAAGAGGAGAGAGTAGGACAGGAGGGAAGGCGCGGGAAGGGAAGGCACGGGAAGGGAAGGGAAGGTGCGGGAAGGGAAGGCGCAGGAAGGGAAGGCGCGGGAAGGGAAGGCGCGGGAAGGGAAG
>VZRZ01001926.1:326049-336395 GCA_013398175.1 Climacteris rufus | reverse complement strand
AGGTTTGGGAAGGGAAGGGAAGGGAAGGGAAGGGAAGGGAAACATCTCGGGATTTCTGGACACATGAAGCACATTTCTAATTCACCTTTGTTAGATAGTAAGTGCTGCTATGAAACAAAGATTTCCCTTGCTTCTTTAAATGATCCTGTAAACTTTTACTCTACAAATGTTTTGCTGCATTATCAAGAAGATTTTCCTGTTATCTGTTTGGGTGTTAGTATACAGTGGTTTTTACTCACTTCATTGAAAAGCAAATAGGTCTGAGAATGTCCTAGACAATGTGGAACAGCCTTATAAATCAATTTTACTATCTATAAGGAATGATGGGAGCATTATTTTCAAAAGTACAGAAGGTTGAAAACATTGATGCTTCAGAAATACCAGTATTTGAAACAGATTTTTATAATCAGAAGAAAAAGGCCAGCATGAAGTGTAGCATTGCAAAAACCACTCAAAGTCCTGTCTGCAAGTCTGATGAGATTTATGATCCATGGTCCTGGCCCATACATTTTTGCAATGCTAAAAAATCAAACACAAGGTAATGGAAAAAAATTATGAGTCATTCCTTTACTTCAGAGGTGATTAATGTGACACCATCAAGTTAAATCCTCTGAAGAGACGTCAGCTATGTTTTCCACTGATGGTCTTTGTAAGCATGGGTTTGATATTCTTCCACAGGAGATTTTAATTTCCTGCTAAAAGATATGCTTCATGATCAAAACCAAGGTATACATGAATACTAGTGCCCGAGCTTGTAAGACTGATGGTTTTCTTATCAGTAAATGATAAGAACACAGAACACCTTTAGTTTTATTATACAATAATTCAGAAGTACCAAAAGCATACAGAACTGAACTGAAATATTCTAGTGGACTATGATGCAAAGGTTCTAATAGCATCTCACCAGCCTACTGTATTTCAGGTCTGTGTGTACTCCCAATTTAAAAACTGACAATATTTGTTGCTTTAAATGAAAAAAGGAGTGGCACTCAGAAACACAGGCTGCAAAAAGGATGAGCTCAAAAATACAGAGGCTCTTGGAAATGCTGTCAAATAAAACTGTCTGAAACCCAAATTCACACACATCTGGATTGCCACTTTTTTGTCGTGCTGGCAAGCATTATTGAACCCTGATCTGGTGCTCCCTGTGCAAACCTACTGGTGTGACTGCAGAAGCCACAAAGTTATATTTAGTCCCTCACTAGTTTCCCTTGATGCATGTCACTTAAGGTGCTAATCCAAGAGCTCTATACTGTCTTTTATCCAGTTCACCTCCAATTTCTAGTGGGAAACATGTCTTAGGGATGCTTTGCCATTTTTTCCAGCACTTCAGTCCTAAAACTCCTCCACTCAGACCTTTAATTCCAGTTTTGTGTCTGCTAAGTTAGCCCAGCTCTTTTATTGCCTTTCTCAGTTTTAGCAAGTCATTAGTTGGAGCAGCTTCTCGTTTGGATGGGAACTGAGCCCAGAGGTTCCCTCCAGTGTAAATGAGCCTAGTTTTGTGGGTATGGTGGAGGGAAGTGCAGAAGTTCTTTCAAATTTTGTCTTCTCTTACCTGTCATCAGGATGTCAATTCTCAACTTACATCCCATTTCATTTGCACAGAAAGGCAGAAGACTGGTTATATGAAACTCATTTCTGATGTATTGAGTGCAGTTATGTTCCTCTAAGGTCACAAAATTGGGTAGTGTTTTACTGTCCTACCACTCAAACCTTGAAGTGGATGTGTTCCTTGGGATATGAATGTCAGCAAGGCAAAATCTGTTCTCTCCTTATCTCCCTCCATTTTACTAATATCAGAGACATTTCATTTGCACAGAAAGGCAGAAGACTGGTTATATGAAACTCATTTCTGATGTATTGAGTGCAGTTATGTTCCTCTAAGGTCACAAAATTGGGTAGTGTTTTACTGTCCTACCACTCAAACCTTGAAGTGGATGTGTTCCTTGGGATATGAATGTCAGCAAGGCAAAATCTGTTCACTCCTTATCTCCCTCCATTTTACTATCAGAGACAGGTGAACTCAGGGCTCTGTACATCCACATCCACAAATGTGTCCTGGTTTGCCATCCTTCTGCAGATGGATACGTCTGTATTGAATTAACCATTTGAAGAAGTAGTTAGCACTTTTATGGTCAGTTTGTTCCTACAGAAACATTGGAAAAGCTCTGTTATCTCAGTGTTTACCTGACCCTTAATGAACAGTTTTTTTGGACACAGTCATTTTGGCATTTGGAAATAAATGACTCATTTAATAAAAAAAAAATGTAAGAGGACTTCAGCAGCTTGTTCCCATCTGTCCAGCTCTGACTTTATAATTCTTTGCATCTTTGCTCCCTTCACTTTTCACAGTTCATCTTCATTTCCCTATTTACTTTTTTTCCCAGACTTCACCCATCTGTATCCATATTCATCATACAGATATGTGTAATTGAGGAATGGTTACTTGGGTCTGAAAGAGTCGATGCTGCTCCATTCTGTGTGGCAGATGAGCTGTTGGTGGTACTTTAGGAGCTGGATTTAGTATTTGGTGACCCTGGAAAAGAAAGAGCTGAGCAAGCAGGTGGGGCGCAGCTCCTTCCATCATTGTTCTGTCATGTGGACTGCAGTACTGTGACTCCTGCTTAAACCCCTACTAAAAGACCTTGTTTATCTTGTAGGTAAATTTCTTTTCCAAGTCATCATTCCTCAGATTGCTCTCTGATACCTCCTTGTTCTTATTCCCTCTGAAGAGCTGCTGACACTAAATTTCTCTCAGTCGAGGCATATAATTTAGGACGTTGTGTATGCTGGCCCTGAGTTTAGCGTGTCTTCACCTTGTCTTGTTCTCACATTCCTTATTTACAGAGATAGTTATTATTTTCTATCAATTATTTTTCAGGAGCACATAGTGTGACAGATTTCTGAGGATAAAATTCCTACGTAGTCTTCCAAGATTTCCTGGTTTCTCAGTTTTGTGTTGTAAATAAGCATCAATGTGCAATTCAGATTTTTTTCTCAGGTCCATGTTAATCTCCACTCTTGGGCAATGATTTCTTGCTCTGATGGGAAAGTGTGAGGTGAGTGAGTATGTCTTTCTTTATTCACCCAACTGTTTTTCTTATCTGTTGCTTTTAGCATCCAGACAGCATAACTGGAGTTTTTTCCTATCTTAATTTCTCTTTGTTGTGTTTTCGTTTTGTTTTGTTTTGTGCGTTCTTGTTTCTGTGTGTGTGTGTCTTTCTGTTTTTTTGTTTGTTTGTTTGTTCATTTGCTTGTTTGTTTGGGTTTTTCTACCAGCTTTTGATGTTAGTATTTATACAACCTTTATTCTTAACTTAGATCTGATAGGAAGTTTGCTCTCTTTTTTCAGGATCCCAAGTATCAGATGTTAGACTATAGTTATTCCTCTAGTACCACTCTGTTACACTGAAGATCCAGAAAAGAAGTATTGCTTTAAATGTGCTGCCCACTAAAGATAAAGACAGCTCTTTATTCACCTTTTTCCCATGAGACATCATCTGGCTGTGAAAACTTCTACAAGGATCTAAAGTGATTGGGAGCTTCTCATAAAAGAGATGCCAAAGGCTGCTTGAACTAAAGCTAAGCCGCATGGAATTTCAGTCCCAAAGATTTTTGCCTCTCCTTGCAAAAACCTGAAATAAAGTCAGAGGATAGCTGAATCTTGAATTTATAGCCACATAGTTACTCACAACTTGCAGACAGAGCTACAGAAACTGCCCTTGTTGATGCAGTTTGAAGATACCCAGGAAGCATCCATCAGATAGGATGTCCAGGTGGGATAGCTTTTATGCCTGAAGAGTGTTTGAAAGTACTTTGGAGCAGATCTAAGCCTCTGTCTGTTTTTAAAGGGCAGATAGTTTCTTGTGCTCACTTAAATTTTTTAAAATTTCTTTTCGAATTGATATGAATTCATAACCTTGGTCCTTGGGGTCTGTTGCTGATTTGGAGTTAGGAGTGGGGTCAGAGGTGGGAGGACAGAGAATTTTTATTTGAGGGGAGTTCATTTCACCATGAAGTGCTATCAAATTATTTATCAAGTGTCACATACATAAAATGAAGATAAAAGAACTGTAGTGTTTCAGGAATCTGGCAATATCTAAGAGGGTGACAGAAAGCTAATAAATTGGACAGGGAACTAAACTATTGCAGGATCTTTTCTACTGCCTCTGTTAAAATCCATTTTAAAGGCATTACATCAGGTTAAATAGAGGCAGTACTTGCTCACATTCCCTGTTGGATCCAGAAAATCAAACTGTCAGCAGAGGCAGAAAACAGATGCAAAATTATTTGCTGCTTTGCATTCCATCAGCCTTCTTCTGTGGACTTACCTTAACCCATTGTGAAAACCTTAATTGTTAGTATGTGACAGTGGTGTCTAGTAATTAATATAAGTAAAATAGAAGAGGATTTGTTCTCTGACAGTAATAAAAGGCACATGTGAGGCAGTCTTTATTCTTTGATCCATAAAAGCCAGATAGTCAAAGTACAACTTCCATGTCTGCCTCATAGACAAAATGGAGCCTAAATCGAAAGAAAAACATAGTGTTTGTTTGCTTTGGTATTTTTTCAAGGGAAATCAACCAAGCAGGTTGGTTTTTGGAAGGTGGACCTGGTATCTGAAAGGAGTAGCACTCACTTCCCAAGACTTCTTTTTAAAATCATACCTCTCCTTGAATACTATAAATATAGCTAATCATCATAGTACAAAAAAGTGTAAGAATTTACATTGTTACAATATGAGTATGGCATTTAAATTCAGTCGAAGTCCACATTTGTTATGTAGAGCTCATAAATGCAGATGGATCTATTTTTCTAGTGTTTGTTACGTCTTTTGAATCCAGTTTTGTCTTAACATGGGAACCTGGGGTGCTGCCACATAGAATTTCTTGAGGAAAGGATATCCAGTGTCTGTTCCATAGCAAATCAAAATGAAAAATGGAAACACTGGCAGGTTGAAACAGAGGTATGCAGAGATACCTGGGCTAAGTAGGGTGCTGAAGTAGCTGCAGAAGAACACACCACTACACAGGCTAATATATTTTGCTTCTCAGCAGAATTGTTTAGGCGGACTGATAAGTAATGGAAGAGCTACAGAGGCAGGTGAAGGTAGCTCTGCATAGGCCTGAAGTGGGCCATGAAGATGTTTTTCATTATTGGAATATTATAAGGCCCTTTTCTGAAGTTGTTTCCTGTGCTGTGGTGATGTAGGGTTCACTTAGTCATGGTAGTCTGGAAGATGTTGAAACAAGAATATTATTTTAGCTAAAATAATGCTTCAAGATGACAAATTTTTGGAGACCAGTGGTGACAACTGATTCATTTAAAACTTTGAAAGAATTGTTTGTATTCTTCTCCCTCTCATCTACTAGCCTTATCTTCTAGTACTTTGTGAATAATTTTGAAACTATTTCCATTTCTTTTCTTGTGTAACTGGTCACTTATACAGGGTTCAGGGTGCTGTGTGGAGCAGTTTTTATTTGCACTTGGTTTTATCTGACTTGTAATCTTTTTATACTTTATTTAACTTTTGGGATTGCTTCTACAATGACAGCAAAAGGCAGTCCTGATTCTGAAAGGGTACTGCTCTCTTATGAACAGTGCTGAAATAATTCTGTTTTGCACTGAAACTTTTTACTTATTTGTTAAGTTTCCAGAGGGGAAGTGGCAGACGCAAGCGCTCTGACTGCTAAACTTCAGGTTGCTGCTATTCTTCATGATAATGTCATGCTGTGAACTGACATAGGTCTCACTCTTAAGGTGACTTCTATACCCATTATTTCCAAAACTAGCACAGTCATCATTTCTGTCTGAACCATACACACATGGCAAAGAAAAGCTAAGCTGTATGTTGCTGTCAGAAGACTCTTAAGTATATCTCAGAAATGTGCTTACAGAAGAAAACTTTCAGATACTTCAGACTTCCACTGGCTGTGCTTGTACATCTGCATGCCAGATTTTGCCCACACTAGACAGTGACTTAGAAACCACCTATCTGAAGCCTGTATGACAAAAGAGAAATCTCCAGCAGAAGTGACTGAAGCCCCCTCCAGGCTTTATTTCCAGGTGCCTGGGCTGATAGAATGTGCTCCTCCTCAAAGGGAATCTGAAAGGCTGTAACCTGTTTTATAGACCATTACAGGGTACAGCTGCAATGTTCAGCACGTGTAGTGTTTGGAAGTAAAGACTCCTTGCTGTGATGTCCAGTTAGTCACTGTACATTTAACCAGCAATGTGTAGGGTGCTTGCATAACTACTTTATGCTTATCTGTAATGGGAGGAATAACAGCTCTGTTTCGTCTCGCTCTTATCTGTTACCTCTTTGAAAACCTGCAGGCTAATATATGGAAAGAAGCTAAGTTAGGAATGCAGATGAAAAAGTGCAGTAGTTCTTCCAAGGGGCTTTTTTTTCCTCTCAATCTGTTTGTTTGAAAACTTTTTTCCTGGAGAGGAGATTACCAGTAAAATTGCATCTCTCAACATTGAACAGGAATGTGGAGGAGGCTCATCTGTCATGTCCCTCAAACATCACAGTGAAAAGATGATGTGCAATTGCCTTGGCCATCAAAGGGAGGGGATGCTTTTCATGCTGTGTAACTCATGGCCAGCTAATAAGGTTAAAAACATTATTTCAAATCTGCGAAGTTAGATTGCAGATTCAATAGTAACTTATAACTTTTAATCCAGAGATTTGAGGGAACTTTCTTCGCTAAGTTTGCTGTCAACATCCTTCAGACTTGTTACACAGTCTGGCAGTTTGAGCGAGATACTACCCTGTCACTTGAGGTCATGGGTACATTAGGCAGAGCAGTGAAGGAACATATATATTTTTTGGTCTGTTTACTCTGTCGGGATATTTGCTTTCTGTTCTATAAGTGTTCTTTTGACCCAGTCTAAACTTCATTTGCTTATATAATATAAAGATCAGAAAACTGACTCGTACTTGGATTCTTTGTTGGAAAAATATTACCCAGGTTGTTTCAGAATTTCCAGAAATTAGACACATTCCATTTGTTTCTCTTCAGAACAGAGGTCAGAGTAGAATTTGAATCACTGAAGTGATAGTGGAAGAGAAGTTACAATGAGGAAAAAAGGAATTGAAGTAAAAGTTTTCACACTTTTTTTTTTTTTTTTGCTGATTCCCAGCTTTTGTTTTTATATGAAGAGTTTAATAGATCCATGTTTTGTTTTTGAGACAAATTTAAGAGAGGACACCATGGAAAAGAGTTCTCTTTTCTGAAAGTGTTCCAAAAATCCCTTTTCACCAATGGGAAATGAATACTAATACATGAAAGTGAAGGAAAAATCCTCAGTTTATTATCAAGCAGAATGCCCACACTACAGGGCAAGGGCAAAAGGAATAAATTGCCAGGTATGAAACTGTCACACCTTCCCCCTCCCACCCCCACCTTCCCCTCACACACAGAGAAACAAACAAACGGACTGCTGGAGGAATCCCCTCTCACGACACGTGGTAGGATGGCTCCGGCTTGCTTCTCAGGCAAACAGGAGCTATCACGGATCAGTTCCAGCAGCAGATGAAGGTCTGGTGGCTCATCTGGCGTTGAACTTGTCCCCATGGCAGAGCGCCGTGGAATGGGCACAGCAGCGAAGCAGCTGGGCTGAGCTCTCCCTGTGTTCTCTCCCCATCTCCGCTCGCAGAGGCCTGGGCTGGGAGTGAAGTGGCTCCACTCCCGCAGGTCCCGGTCCTGTTGGTCTCGGGATGGCAGCTGGTTCAGTCCACCTCAAGCCAGCCGAAAGATTGCTACTCCAGCTTCTCCAAGACAGGGCAGGGGAAAAAAAAAGGAAGTTCTTCTGCCTGGACCAAAACTCAGGTCAGTCATGTTGTCCACACCATGGAAAAACATGAGCAGCCCCCAGCTTCAAACCGTGCTCGCCAAGAGAGACAAAGGAGCCTTTCCACCCCCCCACTTCGGCTCCGGCCTTAAAGATATAACAACTGTCTTCAGGCATAAGCCGAGGATCATGAGACAGATTATCATCATAAATCACTCCAAGACAAACGAGCTGTCAGATTTGTCTCCATTATTCAGAGGACTATAAAATCAGATGGATAGAGTCTAGAATATTCTGGACTTTTACTAGATCCTAAATGGATACTCATAAAGCATTAGACTTTCGCTTCATGACTTGAGTTCAGATCTATTTTAATGGGGTGGTTCCTTCTTCATGTACATTCCCTGAAGTGGTGGAATTAAAATCAGGATTAGTTTTCCCATTCTGTAATGAGATGAATATATGAATTTAGCATGGCGTCTGAAGAAGCAACATCAAAGCCA
Organism: Climacteris rufus; assembly: GCA_013398175.1. Classification (NCBI taxonomy): domain Eukaryota; kingdom Metazoa; phylum Chordata; class Aves; order Passeriformes; family Climacteridae; genus Climacteris; species Climacteris rufus. The sequence goes on along the minus strand of VZRZ01001926.1, from coordinate 328,095 downwards.
CCATCACTGGCAAAACTGAAGCCCTGGATGAGAACTCAGTCTATTTCTAGATCATCCCTTTAAATTATTTCTGTGGAGATATTTTTTATTTATGCTCCTGTATTGTCTGAAGTTGTAGGATCACAAACCAGGCTAACCCAAGGAAATACCTGGCACAGGGCAGTCACAGAAACAGAGGACTGCACTCCTGACACCAGTGGACTGACACAGTGGCAAAAATGAACCCTAAGCTGCTCTCTGCTGGGTTTGACTTCATTTTAGTGGTGGCTCTTGTACATGGCACAAAATGTCCTGAGAGGATACATGAATTACTGCACTTTGAGCTTCTGTGCCTGCAACTCTCTCACTGACACCAACAGAAAGCCAGAAATGCATTACTGCAGATTCATTGAATGAGAGATTTCCCCAGCCCCCATGCCAGTAAATGCCAGTAAATAAACCAGTAAATCTAGTAGGGGGGGAGGTTTGTTGACTTCTATAATTTCTGTTGTATTGAATTGCTCTTTTTAATATACTATGCAGAGAGCTGCAGAAGGCTGAGCACAGAGCTTGCATCCCCTATGCAGGAGGCTACAAGCTCCTGAGTTTCTGTGGGCTTCCTTCAGACACATTGCAGGTGGGCTCTCGAGGCTGACCAGACATTCACTGCATGTTTATTGTTTTCTTTCTTTTTTGTTCACGCCGCAGTCTGCTCTCTCTGCTATTATGTGCCAAACCTCAGTACCTCCGTCTCCCACTGAATATCACCTAATTCCTGCAAGGGTCTCTAAGAAGCTGACTGGGCTACTGTGGCATAGGCACTTGATACAAGGTTATCTGAGTTTTGGCCTATTGGAGTTTTTATCTTTCTTCACTTGAATTGTCTTGACTTCTGTCTGTGCTTTAAACTGTGCTTCTGGGTCACTTAAGTGGTAGTGGGGTTGTTAACTAAACTTGTCAAACTGTTGTGTGGAGTAAGAGATCTAAACATGGTTTAAAAAAAAAATCTATAAACTTCCAGGGACAGATCAGGAATGTACTTACAGAAAGTGTGTAAATGGAGAGATGTGAATAGCCTACAGATTTCAGTGGGATTATGGATGCAATTAAAATTACAGCTGTGATAAAATACCTGGATGCACTGTAGTCGAGTTTTTCAGAGCTTCATCTGGCTTTATGCAGCCCAACGCCCTGGATGGTTTCCAGGGGCTCATCTGCAGCCCCAGTGTGGTGCAAATGCTAATGGCCATGCTGTGCCATCAACCTCCTCAGCAGCCAGATTTCCTTTCAGAAACCACATATCTATGATGGGAAGCAAACAAAGGTGAGAGCATGGATTTGCACATTTCTTCTCTTTTTCTGGTGAATGAGCAGTGCTGCCAGACTCACTGGCTCTGTGACCTATCATGTACTGGCAGATGCAGCGTCAGGGCTTCAGATCTGAGTTAGCCATTCTTGTTCCTTGCCACTCTTCCAGTGATTTTTATGGCAGGGAAGAAAAGCAAGTTAGACTGATAAACTTCTAGGCATCATTTACTGTAGCTTCAGGAAACACAGTTGTGGTCAGTTTTATCTCAGTGCCATCTGGTACACAGAATGACATAAAGAAAGAAGGGAGAAAATGCAGAATGGTAACAGGAAGATGTAGTAACACAAACAAGGGAAAAATTCAGAGAAGGACTGAATTTTATTCTATGAACATAAAAGTAAAGGTGTCACAGTTAATAACTATGAGGGTGTCTCGGTTTTGCAAGACAGGTGTCTGTTAAGAGAGGTTGAACTCCCCCTTAGGACAGAGAACGTGATTTTCCCCCTCCCTCCGAATTATTTAATTTTGAAATCAAGGGCTCTCAGGCAAAGATACAGGAAAAGGAATTACAGTTCTTTACTAGTATTTATGAACAAGTAATAACAACAATAACAACTATAAATAGAACTAGGAACTAATAATAAATAACTTTTCCGTGTGGTGTAATCACAGTAGGAAAAAAACAAACAGCAGGGGGCGCTGCTGAACTCCCGGTCGGGCAGGGCGGTTGCGGTGACTCCCGAGTGGCTGCAGGTGGC